>JASDQU011403523.1:0-13923 GCA_032191745.1 Picea mariana
TCTTCTTCTTTTTGTGGTTTTATATTTTTCCTAAATCTACCCCTAGGATCTCTATTTCTCATGAAGTCATGCTAAATGAAATGAAAGAACTAAGATTGAGTTTCAGAGTACCTGTGATAACTGATATGTCGGTTTTCACCCCTTTTGTTTCCACAGCTCCTCTTACTATCAACCTACTAACATACCACACCAAACTAAGTGCATTCTAAAACTAATCAAGACAATTATCTTCTTACCTTTTAAACAGCTCCCTGGCAACGATGCCAAAAATGTCAGGTTGCTAAATTGAAGATTTAAATGACCTGAAACACTAAATTGTCAAACCAGGGTTGGTAAACTTTGAGCTGCTACACTGTATGTGTGGGTAAGATAATTCCTATCTAAAGACTATCTTTAAAAGAAAACATAAACTTACTCTGAGAACTTAAATCTTAATGACTATCTTGAAACTTATCATTTCCTATTTAAGTCATCAACAGAGAACAATCCTATGTTTGAATGTTGGTGCTTTTATTTCCATTCAGAAGTGTTATTTCACAAGATCATTCCACCACTACTTTTAATCATTTATCATCACCATTTCCATTCAATCCATGACAGAAAGAGCATTTCCTAAAATGCATTTAATCTGAACATTACAAATGAATCTAATCTGTCCACAGGAAAACAGAGTACTACCCTACCTACTGGTACCGGAAGCTTCCTTTGATTTAACTGCAATCTAACTGTTCTAATTAAGCAGGGTAACTAACTATCTAACAAAGCAAAGTTCATTCCGATTCTAAGTTATGTTCAAATTGAGAACTGGAAACTAATCAAACTTAGTTCATGTTCCAAACCCTACAGGCATCAGTCGTGCATTCAATATTCATCAATGTAAAAGATAACAGTATGCGGGAAACGATTCTATTGAAGAACGACTAAACACGATTTTGAACCAATCAATCTTTAAACTTTAATCTATCATGTATGCAAGTTCCAAAACACTGAAATTGAACTAAATCTAAGACAGAGTAACACAGCGACTTGAACCGGTTTGGCGGGCCCAACCAAACGGCACAAACGCTGTAAGTAATAACCAGAACTACTCAATCATGCTACGCAAACATTGTATAAACTTCTCGCTTCATTAACTCAGAAGAAAAATCTCAAATCGTATGACAGTCGTGTAACATAACGTAACAACAGTTTTATATTCAGAGATGTGTGTCCATAACATAACATAATCCAACCCGTTCTCAGGAGTGATCTCCTGTTTATATATATCCTTTTTTCATAACAGTCTAAAGCAACAATACATAAACAAACGGATCCTCGATCCAAAAATAGCTTGGAATCAAGTTTAAAACGTACTTCACATCTTCGTGACACGTAGTGTCACGAAGTGTGAACGATGAAGAATTAACGACCCAGTTTTATCATTATGCCTTCAAGCACCCTGTGAGCGATGACTCCAGCTGTCATGCGAATCTCTCTGTCTCCCATTCGGACCATAACGCACAGATCTTGAGCGGCTCCATTGGTATCTCCATGGGTACGAGTTGGTACCTGGTACCGACAATCCTGTTCCAAAGATAGAAGTGGTGCCTAACCCAAGCGACATTAGTTTCAATATCAATTTAAAGCATCAAAATGCATAAGAATAGCTTGAAACATAAAGATACCTTAAGTAGCCCCATTGAATGATAGGGAGATGTCAATTATGTCAAAACAAGGCCAAAAGGGTGGTACTGGGTATATAAATGGAGGTCTGTGGAATATAATATAGGAAAAAAAACATGATCAAAACTGGAGACCAACAAGTGCCACCATATTCTTAAAATAAAATAGATCAAGTTGCAGAAGAAGCACTGGAGAAGATTTTCCAAAACATCAGGTAGCAGGTTCTTGGCACTTCACAAGGAGAGCACCATCCCCAAGTGGATCCATTGTTATAACCCTATATTTCATAGGATAAACTGGTGACTGGAAATTTTCCTTCTAGTGGTATTTTTGTTGCAAATAATATTTAATTCTGCAAATGATTTATAAAGGAAAGAAAAACAAAAGAAAAGAAAGGGAAAAAAAAAAGAAAAAGAAAAAGAAAGAATAAAAATAATAAAAATAATAAAAGAGGGTATGAAAAGAAAATGATAAAACCCCATGCAATAAGAATGGCTTGACTCATACAGTCTAATCATGGTCAAGTTCTTTGAATTTATGCAGATAGGTTAGTGAATAAACTTGGCTAAACAGTTTAATCTTAGCCAAGATAGATAGGTTAGTGAATAAATTTGATCAAATTTTCTAAACTTGATCAAATGTCCTAGGTTAGAGTAATTCTTTAGCCCAACAATCTAATCTGGGTTAATGTTGTTAGGTGATTAGAGTAGGATATAGGTTAGTATGCTTCTATTTCAATAAATGGATGAAAGGTTGGTTAAACTCTTTGAATTGAGTTTAAAATGTTGTATTCTAACCCCTTGGTGACAAAATGAAAAAGGGGAAAAGCACCAACAACCCAAACAAGAGCGTTATCCTAATTTTCTGGTGATATAGCATGATCGGCGCTTTATGCTAAAATGCATGCAAATATCAGTGGTCCATCATCACGTGCCAAGATCTACGACTGGCGGGAGATATTGGACCCCCTCGACCATTCTACCTTTAACGGTGGGGGGGGAGGGTCTGAGTTGGTGGTATTCCCTAGCGAGTCCCATCATAATGTGGCATGTTTGTGTTAACTCATACCCCTCTATCTCTAAACCAGTTACCACCTATCCCCTCTAAAATTAAACAGCCAAACCACCTTTTCATACTGCCTCTGTTCTCTGACATCATACTCCATTTTCTCTGCCTATGCGTCATCTTCCACTACTATGTTGATGTACCATTATCCACTCACTCGTCGTTTGTCACATACCATCCACTTGTCATCCACTCACCACCCTCCACATCACCTTCATACACCCATTACCCATTTATTACCCTCTACCTCATCCCCAAGATACCCATTGGCCAATCAATGTGGGGGATCATGACCATTGGCCTGCTGACCCATCATCCATTTCCCAACAGACATTTGTTCATCCTCCTAATCTCATTTTTTCACCATTGGTGCACTGTTCATGATCAAGACACAGCCACACCACCATTCTTTGTTCTCGTCGAGAAACATCCACCATTAACACCTGGTAAATGCAACTAACAATCCTTTTGTAAGTATCAGTTAGATCAATGGCGCCCAATTCAAAATCCTCAGAGATCGAAGAGAATCCATTCCTCCCACCTCCCATCGACATGGATCGGACACCTCTGGATGATAAATATTACTTGATTGCAGATCCGAAGTACGAATTGCACTTATGTCTTAGAGATACCTTTTTGGACCAGAGCAATGAGATTGGACTCTGGGAGTCCAATATTCCACTGTACCATTTCCCTCAAATTTACCATTTCCCCGAATTCATCCTAAAATGTCAAGTGCACTATCTTCCTAGCCAGAGAGTCATTGTTTCATCATTTGGTGAGACCCTTTTCACCATTACCCTAGAGACAATAGACCAGATGATGCAGATTCCCATAAACGACTCCCTTTCCCCTCTGTCCATTGAAATTATGACCGAGATGTACCAGAAGCTATATTTCCCATAGAAAGGTCAAATCTTCGAGCTTTTCCTTCCTGAAAGTGCCCAGTTAACCAAGAAAAATCCCCCCTACCACTCCTCCATTTTTTCAGCAAAAGGTAACTTGGTTATTTCATCCTTGTGTTGTCTGCTCAGATATTATTCAAATGAGTGGGTAGTTGAACCCATCCTGGGTTTTCTATCCATATTTTCCACCAAAGAGAAAGCAACTAAATAGTTCATCTTAGGCCAATTTATGGTCGATCACATTCATGAGAAACTCTTCAAGTTTCCCACAGAGGGAATGTTTAGGTATTCCTCAATATTGGCATACATGTCCATATTTTTCCAAGAAGAGAAGTTATCCTTCTCCCTACAAAAGCTCAACCAAGATGGTAATCCACAACCTGTCACATCATGGACATCATTATTGAGAAATAACTCATCTGAGTTCAGTTTTAAGCAATTCATCGATCAGTTTTACCACCCAGTGGTAAGCATGCTAAGTGGATGAAAAGAACCCAGGATAAATGAAGAAATTCAAAGGATCAAGCACCTGTCAGACCTTGCTAAAACGGGTGACTGGTACCTGTACTAGGACCACATAGAGATCAGAGTTTACAGATGTGAGTTGGCCCCTTAGAAACTTCCAAAATACTTACCTGTCAGGATACTCTCTCTGGAATATATCAGACAGATGACCAATTCAAATGGCATTCAATTTGTGGCCTTCAAAAAGAAACAACAATTGAGGATCAAGGGACAGATAGGATATTTTATCTGTAACAGTCGAGTTGCAGGGGAAGAGGCCAATAAAATTTTGAAGGAGATAAATTTCAGTCTCATTTTCTCTTGGCACTATGATTCATGTGGGATTATTGTAGAAACGAGATTAAAGAATAAAATTTCCCCATATGCTCATGTACCCAAACCAGAAGTTGAGAAGTTCATGAACCAGACAGAGTTGCAGGAAAACATTTTGATAGACACAGAACAATAGCCTCCTTCTGCCAGTATTTCACAGACCACTACTCCTCAGGTACCAGTAGAGAAGAGGCCCATGAAATAAGTCTCTCCCTCACTCATTGAAGTCTCAGCAGAAGACTTTCAGGTTTACAGAAAGAGGCCCAAAACCAGTCATACACCTGACAGGTATAGAGGAGAAGAGACCCAGTCCACTATAATAACGGAAAGAGAACATTCACCTCTCTTCTCAGCAAGACAAAAAATGATGTCTACTTCCTCATCAAAGAAGCAGACCAATACAACATTGACAACCAAATCTTCACAGGATTTTGCAGGACTCAATATTTTTGAGAAGTATAACTTAATAAAGACGAAAATGAGATGTTGACAAATAAAAGCTATGCTCAATTCTGGAAGCAAACATCTACAACCCAGCATAGGTGTCTCTCTGCTTTCGACACAGGAAAAAGGATGATGCATATAGCATACTTGCAGGATCAGGTACCCTAACCCAAAACAAATTTTGATTAGAAAAGGTCAACATTTGAGTTTGACAACAAATATGTGCATCCATCTCATCAGGTGGATCTGCACAGACAGACAGGAGAAATGATTTTCTCCACCCTGGCTAGTACCTCCACGACTGCTGCAAAGTTGCAGGTTTCTTTGAACAATGTCCAGACTTAGCTGAAGCTGGATAAGGTGTCTTATTTGGAAAAATATAATAAGATAAAATATATGGAGGAGCTGGTGCTGAAAATTGGATATGATCCATCCAATGTCTAAGCAACAGAAGAGATCCTCAAGAAGAAGAATGCTGACATAGCCTCCCTGAGGAAACAACTGAAAATATATGCTACAGAAGACCCACAGGCGAAGGAAATGGTCGATACTGAAGGCCAAAAGGAAGAAATGTTGAAGTTAATCATTGAGAAGAATGCGCAGATCGAGGAGATGGAAACCAAGCTGGAGAATCTAGTTAAAGAAAAAGAGTAGAATGTGCCAATGGTAGTCATCCCATTGAATGAAGTTCCCATCACAGGTATCAGTACATCAACAACAAAAACCATAGGGGAAATTCCAGTAGCAGCCTCAATAACAACCATAGATGCATCAGAAAAATTGGCAAAATCCATGGAGGACATGTCTCTTCAAGGACAAGAAATCCAAATAATGAAAGATGAGATAAATAACCTCCAAAAGATGAAGTCAACTTTTCAGTCTAGTTACAATATAGTGATGCATACAACACAGAGACTCGGGCAAGAGTTGCAGAAGCTACAGAAAGAAACAGTCATGGAAAAAACACTCTCAAAGGCCAAGGACAATATTTGGATGGACATCTGCAAATCCATAACAGAGGTTTGGCCACTGATACAGATTATGTTTGAGCAGCATGAACTGGTGCAAAGAAGCAGATTGGTTATTGATAAGATAAGAGGAGAATTGTGAGAAAGGCCTACAAAGGCAAATGAGATCATCGAGTTCTTGAATTCTAAAACAAGAGAGGAACTAGAGGTCTTGGATATTAAGGATAGGACATAAACTATCCTTGAGGTCATGAAAGTTTTGACCAAAAGAGGATTAATGATGCAACTGGAGGAAAGATCCCAAGAAATGGACATTGGAGTAAAAATATTCTTCGGCAAGATAGACTCGCTGCATAAGAAAGGGATCCCAAGTTTATTTGTCATCAATGACAAATTATTTACCCTCTTATACTACAAACAAAAGATCAACACGGTGGCAAAAGACGGCTCTAAGTTTGCAGTAATACAGGGCAGAATTACTGGCAAAGCATTTTTTGAGACTCTGCAGTTGGACATTAGCATCCAGCATGAGATCAAGTACATCTTCATCACCAAGCCCACCTTCGTCAAGTACACAGAGATGAATGAAGTTTACTGAAGGTTACTCAAATTTACCATTCCTAGTCAAAAGAGATGGGATGACCTGTGTGCTTTGATCAAGTAAGAGATGATGTGTACAATCCAAGTCAACAGGAGGATCAATCATAGTCAAGTCAAACATGAATCATCAACCAACTTCCTCAGAATCAACACTAAGGAGTCGAGAGGATCATTCAGTATTCCTACTTTTCTGTAAATGTAATCTAATTAATTAGATTTTATCTCCACCATATCTTGATCATTAATGATAGGATCAATGTAATTTTTTTATAAATACTTCAGACTTCGAAGTATTGAGGGTTTATCTTTACGCCCAAGCAAGTTGTAATATGTAATCTTTTTGAAGAGATCTACCAGTAATAAAAAGGACGATTCACAGGATTCCTGCATGTTGATGTTGGTGATGTTTACTTCTCTTTTTTAAATGTTTATCTTACTTTCGTTATCATTCTATTTTCTTTCTATGATCATTTAAAAGAAGTTTAAGTGTAGAATTTATCTTGAATCCTTTGTTTCTGGATTTTAAAGATCTAAATGTTTTTCTTATGATATTGTGATAAAGAAATTCTTAAATGTTTCTTTATTGTGATTGATTATCTCACGTGTTTCTGCCTTTCCATCGCTTTAATTTTAAAGGATCCAACATTTGCATTATCCTGCCCTGTGAAGAAACCTAATAAAATTTGTTCTCTGATCTCAACCCTTAACACAAACCCCATAGCCCAATAGATGCGTGAGAAATATTTCAGCCATCTTTATAAAACAAAACAAAAGATCCCTATTAATTTAACTAGCCCAATATCTAAAACCCAAACATATCTAAATCTTACAAAGAGATCCCTCTCTGAAACTGGAAGGGCTAGATCCTAGTTTCGAAGTGGTTGGATAAATCTACCTTTGCTAAATTTCTTCTACCTCCTGAAAACCTCTGGGAATTTACATAGTGATAACACATGGGTTGAGGAAGCACTCATGGTGCATACCTAGCAGCCACAATGGCATCCATTCTGTTTAGAGGTGGATTCACTCCTTCCATCTTAGGAGAAGAGGAAGCACTAATGGTGCATACCTAGCAGCCACAATGGCATCCATTCTATTTAGAGGTGGATTCACTCCTTCCATCTTAGGAGAAGGAGTTGTATGTCTCTTTTGATTTGTTAATGAGGCTACAATAGAGGAACTAGCAGAAAAAGTATAAGGAGGATAAGTGGGTTGTGAATTTGGTGATCCTACTAGAGTTTGAGTAGAGGATAGAACTTTCTATGTTTCCTCTTGAAAAAAATTAGGCCAGTCAATACTTAGAACATCAAGAAAAGGGGATTCCAAATCCACCCACTCTAATCCTTCCTCACACTTTTCAAATACAGATTCTTTTTTAGACTAAAAAATTAATGGAAATTCAAAAGTCTCAAAGCTTTCTTCTTACAATCTAGGAAGAGGAAAAATAATTTAACTAAAACGATTCTCTTTCAAGACATTAGAAGACTCGTAATTGACAGGTATTGGGACAGTATTTGATGTTTTTGTTGAGGTCTTCTAATGGAAGGAAGTTCATTTTCCTTTAAATTTAATGGACTTGAGTAAATTAGTATTTGGAGATCCTAAAGCTAGGAAATATTCTAAACTTTCAAGTCTGAACCATTTAACAACTTTAGGTGATGCGAGGAAATAAAAAAATGCAAGTCTCTTTTCTTTCAAATCAAGAGAAAGATGTGTATGTTCAAGAGAATGAACTTCTAACCAGACTTTTACAGGGGTTTGAACCTCATGCAAATTAATTTATTTAGAAATAACAATCGGTGTATGAAATAAAGAATCAGGTAGGTTTCCAGTAGTACCTGAAGATCTAGAAGATGAGGCTCCTTGCAAATCCTTTCCCTTATTTATGATTTTCTCTAGGTATGGTACAGGTGTGGCCAGAGGTGAATGTGGATTAGCTCTTATTATTCTTCTCTTAGGAGCCACAGATGAATCTAGAGTCACCAGGTGCACTATGTAGTCTCTTATGCCACTGGTTTATGTACACCATCAAAACCAGTAGTATCCTTGTCATACAACCCAGGGAAATATCTTCAATTTCTCCTCCCCAAAAATGGCACCAGAAATGTTAGCACTAGAATTCAAACCTATACAGTTGTAGGTGTAAGCCTAATACCCATCAGAAATTTTTAGTTTTGTAAAGGATAAACTTTTAATTCAAGCATAACGAATGGATGAGAAACTCGGTTTAAAACATCAACACAAAATTTCCACAAAATATACACCGGCAAGAAAGGCTTGAATAATATCATACCAGTATTTAGAACATCAATGAAAAGATGGAATACTGATAAGAAAGATATGAATTATATGCACTAGGTTACATCAAGTAATTATGAGACATATACAGTAGAAATCTTATCAAGAAGGAACCTCCTAATAAATAAGAAAATGTACTTTGGCAACACTTGCACCAATAAATAAATAATAAATCATTCACTGAATTCATGAACAAGTAATAAAAATGAGTCCTTAATAAATATCTATCATCAAAGCAAGACTAAAACACAGAATATCACAATTGGAGAAGAAATTGGTATTCAATTATCCAAGAGTCTTAAATTTGATTACATACAATATGCAAACTTTTACAGTTAAAGCAAAAGATATGAGTCTCAATCTAAAACTACTTGAACCCTCCTATGGAGTTGGATTACATATTAAATAGAAAAAATCATCAAAATTCTCTCTAGAACTCGCCACATAACTCCTACATTGGATTTTTCGCCTGGGAGAGGCATGGTAGTAGATAAACAAACCAAAATCTAACAAGCTGCTAGATTTCAAGAGGTTGTTGGAAGTAATAAATACAACTGCAACCAACTCATTGCATGAATATTTAATGGAGCTAGATGTTAGGCACAAGTGTCCCTTTATTTCTAACTAATCTCTTAGGAGTTACTCAAACCTCTTCTGACAGGTGGCAACCCTCCTACAACTCGAATTCCAACTAATTGTCAAGTTCGCAGCGAGTGCACTGCAAACTGTTTCAATTTTAGCAGTTTGCAATGCCTTTAGCATGATGCGCTATGAACTTTCCTATAGATGTCATTTTTCCTTCAAACATAGAAATTGATGCCAAAACTGTGTAAGAATCCTTAAAACCTTTGTTAATTCCTGCTAAAACCTCTAAATCATGAAAATGACTTGAAAAAATAACATATGGGCATATTTATAGCAGCATAAGACAAAAATACTCCTTAGGGTTATAATCCTTCATATATAAGACACCATAGAAAAAATGAGTGTATTGGTGCAGATATCATGCTTCATCTTTGTCTCCTAGTGGCCACCTGAGCCAACATGTCCAGGTTCCTTTTTGCAATCTATTCCTTCAATTGTTGCACTTCTTGCTGCAACTTCTTGTTTTCAGCTTGATAATCTCTATTCTTCCTGTACACACTCTTCATTTTCCTATGCAGAGGTAAGGATCTCTTAACCATGTTCTTTGCCTTTGCAACAATTTCTTCACACATATCTATATTTTCCTTTAGATGAATCCTGGCCTACATATTTTCCTTTTTCAACTATTCATTCTCAACCCTTACATCTTCCAGCTGCCTCCTAAGCCCTTTGAAAGTGGTATATCTTTCATCAAAAGGAGACTTGATCTCAAAAAATTCTATTGGCTCTTTAAGAGGCTTGATTTTGACTGTTTGTTGAGATGGTTCTTTGGATGCACCCTCTTCCGCAGAGACATATTTCCTTTCTACTGATCTGGTGAATGGTCTTTTAGGCATAATAGATTTTATAGAAACAGGTGGAGAAAAAACAAGTTTATTTCCCTTCAAAATCATTTCTTTGCTAGAGGATGTCTCTATAGGTGAACACTCTACCATAGGAGAAGTTTCTTCATCAAGAGGTTTTGAAGGGCTTTCACATATATTATCAATTGACTGAGATGACTTATCCTTTTTAACCATATTCCTCCTTTTACTGGACTCTATGTGCACAATATTTTCAACAAAGGTAGGTGTCTTTCTCTTTGTTTGTGGTCTGTTCACAACATCTGGCTAAAAACCTGATGCAACTAAGAAATCATCCCAATCACTATTAGCATTTTTTAGTTCTTCTAACACTAGCATATTGATCAGACCAGAATGGAATATGTTGGTATCCGCCTACTTGGACTTGGTCTGAACAATATCTAACATCTTCCCAAGGTTTCTGAGTAGATAAAAGGGTAGATTCAAGGGCTCTTTTCTAGTAAATGCATCAATAATCTAGCATGGTATTGATAGACCATATTAAACCTACCTTCATAAGTAAAATACCTCTAAATTATTTTGATCATCTTATCAAAATACTCTAGCATATGATTTCTAGGCACTCCCTTGGATAGGTTATCTTCTTCATATTCAGTGTTTAAGAAATCCTTAGAAAATGTAGACTTCATAGACATGAATTTGAACGGTTTTTCTCCTTGAACTGGTATCTTTGTAGCTGTAGAAATGGACTTATTTTTAACCTTAAACTCCAGTGTACCAACTTTGGTATTTACCCCATTGAAATTCAATGCAAACTTCTTTGCAACCTCAGGGTGTCCTCTCTGTATATTCTCACAAAACACTAGGAAGACCTCTCTCTGAAATGCCTCTTTGAAAAATGGATCTGAATTGATTAGTTGTAGGTCATGGGGCTTAGCCCTAACAATATCACCTCCTTTATTAATATTATTCCCTTGCTGAGTGTCCATGACAGCTAAGTCAAAACCCCCCTTCTGATAATATTTTCTACCAAAGTATGTGATATAAACTGATGAATTTAGGGTTTTATTGCTTGATTTTGCAAAAAGTTAGGGTTTGTTAGCAAAAGGATTTTATGCTAAAGCTAGAATGCAAAAACTGAAATAAGACTAAAGCTAGGATATTGGAGGAAAATATGACAACCTAAAATTGGATGAAATCTCAAATAGACAAAATCTCGGAGAAACTATGTAAAACAAGGAGTTTGTAGCACGATTTCTCAGTTCCCAGCGTACTGATTAAGTTAGCAGCAACACATTTTAGACTAGGGTTTTCATCAAAAGGATTTGAAATTTCAAAGGTATGGAAAGGAATATGATCTTGAGTGAAAACGTGGTCATCTAAGGTTTTATCAACTAAGAAAAACAGGGGATTCATAGCACATCCAGTTCACAGCGTAGACAATTAGCAACAAGTGTAGTTCGCAGCGAATAGGAAGTTTGTAGCAAATGGAGTTATGGTTGCAAGAATAAGAGACAAGTTACTCTTTGACTAAAAAAACATGTATCTTGGGTCTGCATAAAGATTTTAAGGACAAGAATGTGCAATCTAACCAAGCAAAGAGGAGTTCACAGCACCAATGGCATAAACCAGTTTGCAGCGCTAACAGTTTGTAGCAATAACAATTAGCAGCAATATAAAATGGTTACATGAAAGAAATATAATCTTGAATTTGGATGATGAGAATAGGTAAAAAAATACTGCATGAAGGCTTGAAAATGAGAGGGTATGAACTAATTAAGGAAAACCTATAGTTTGCAGTGAGTAGAAAACTTGCAGCAACTAGGGTTTTATGATAATAAGTTTTCAGGTAGTGGAATTTGAACATCAAGAAAAGTACCTGGTGTATAAATATCACTTATTGTTGCAAAAAATCAAACCAAAAGTCATTTAATATTTTAATACACCATCAACTGCTATAGGAGAGTTCGCAGCACCAAGAGTCTGCAATGAACAATAGTTAGCAACGCACTTACAGTTCATAGTGAATTGAACCAGTCTGCAGTGCACTCTTTGCAAATGGAAATGAAGGTAAAAAAAATGATAAAACCCTCCTTTTGAAACTGACCCTTTGAAGATTATTGATTAGGAGATGGCATTAAAAAATAGAATCTATCATCAAACACATTTGCAGAATCATAATCATAAAATATTTGGTGCATGATCTATTTTTGAATCATTGTGAACTTTTAGGAGAGTTTGCAGAACATGTGATTTGACAACTGACACAACACTTAAACGGTTGGGTAGATCTTTAAGACCTCTTGAACACTTGTTTTGGACATAACACTTGATGGTGACCTTTAAACTATGAATATATGACCAAAACTTTCCCTTTTTTGCTAATGATGACATCATGATACCAAGACTTTCATAAATGGACTTTGATCAGCTTTCTAGAATTAAGATAAAATCAAAACATGATTTATTTGACGAAACATGAAGCTATGACTTAAACCTACAAGATTAAAAAAATGACTCATACAAGAAGGATTGATCACATGACTGACAAAGACTAATGGTATGTTTCTCAAACTAAACTAACAAAATTTTAAAAATTTGAAGAACCTTGACTCATTTACATCCTATTTGTTAACAAAACCCACATTGCAATATCTATCCATACCTTGGAAAGCCCCGTCAAATTATTCCCACGCCATAAATTTCTCGATCACCACATCACTGTGCAGTTGAGTATGTTTCAACTTCTAATTAGTATTGTAGTAAGAAAAGAGACCCAAAGCTTGCTGCAAAAACTTGAATGTGGGATGTCCCTTGTCTTAAAAAATGTTATCATTTCTATCTATCCAAATCCATGACATAACCAGATACCTTATACTCTTTTGATTCGAGATGAATAAAAAACTCTCAGAAAGACTCAAATATAGAGTCTCAGTCACATAACATATCTAATCCCAATTGTCCACCTATATCCCTCCAAACCCGGTGAGAAAAGAGAAATTCCAGAAATAAATGGAAATTAGATTCATCATGACTATAAATTATAACCTTGTACAATGTCTACTGTAAACAGATATTCAGAAAAGAACAGAAAATATACAATGGAAAATACCAACATTACACGGAGATTTTTCCCCTGGAAACCCAAACCGGGAAAACCATCATATATTATATTCATTCATTGTGTTACATTGTTTACAATACAATATACATATAGGAGCTAGTAGCATCCAAAACCCTAACCCAATGACCTGGATTAGTCCAAAACCCTAATTCCTTAACCAAAAATAGAAAACCATCGGCAAAAACCATGTGCCAAAAAAACCACCTAAATACATGACACGTTTCCCAAGGTAGGTGTCACATTTCCCGAGGAAGAAAAAAAAATTTCAAGGGCGCTACCCCCAAACCCCTGCACACACAATGCACACGCTCAGTCACTACTACTCGTGCAAATAATATAACACGTACCCAACATTCTCCCACTTGTTGTTTTCTTTGCATACAAGGGGTTACATGGTTACATAGTCAAAAATTCAGGGCAGTAATGCCCATGGATCCTCTACACCAAGAGAACTTCTCATTGCTCACATATTTTGTTAATGAGTCTGCAACATTCTTCAAAGTGTCCACCTTCATCAGTGATACTTTCTTTTCTTCAATCATGTCTCTCACAAAGTGATATTGAACATCAAT
>JASDQU011403523.1:15222-33972 GCA_032191745.1 Picea mariana
TATGAGTCTCAACTTGACCCTTCCTCTTCCTATGATTCTGGTTGTCGAATCATTACCTAAGAAAACATTACCTCCATCATACTTTTCATATTCGCAGAACCACTCCCTGTGGGGAGTCATATGAAAGGATGCACTAGAGTCAATCAACCATGCCTCATGATCTACATCTGTGCTTGAAGAGGCCAAGTACATATCCCCTCCTTCTTCCTTGGAGGTCTTTTCTTCTGTAGAAGAAGATTCTTCAGATCCCTTCTTTTTCTCAACTTTGGATCTACACTGCTTCTTGTAGTGCCCTTCTTTTCCACACCTCCAACATATCCTTACAAAATTTCCAGGAGATTTAGATCTACCCTTAGACTTAGATCTCCCACTTGAGAAATTAGATCTATTTCTTTCATGGGAACGTCCTCTTGCAAATAATGCATCTATGCTATGTCCTTCCATATTCTTTCATCTCATCTCCTCTGACAACAAAGATGAGACCACTTCTTCAAACTTCAAAGAAGTTGTATTACTACCTATGGCCACAACTAGACTATCCCACGAGTCTGGTAAAGAAGACAACAAACTGATACATTTATCTTCATCTGAAATTTTAATCTCAACAGATACTAACTGACTTACCACAGCATTGAAGGCATTCAAATGCTTTTCCACCAAGTCTCCATCTCTCATCCTCGAGTTATACAACTTCTTTCTCAATAATAGTTTATTTACCAGGGACTTAGACTGATACAAATTCCCCAATTTTTCCCATAAATCCTTGGTTGTAGCTTCCTCTGACACATTCAGTAATACTGAATCAAAGAGACACAATTGGATTGTGCTCTTTGCCTTCCGATCCATCCTTTTCCAGTCATTTGTAGAAGTTCCTGTAGGTGCAGTACCTAGATCTACCGCAATCCACTGATATTTGTCCATCAAAATATCTTCCATATTGATCTTCCACAGCTCAAAGCTTTTCCCATTAAACTTCTTGATGCCCATCTTTGAATTTCTTGCCATTTCTTTTCACCTGAAAAACAATACCGCAAATCTCCCACTGTAACAAGGCTTATCACAGTCCTGAGCCAAACCCTTGACCACAAAGGTGTCCCCCTGAAGCCAATAAATCTCTGATACCAAATGTAAATTATAACCTTGTACAATGTATACTATAAACAGATATTCAGAAAAGAACAAAAAATATACAATGGCAAATACAAACATTACACGGAGATTTTTCCCCTGGAAACCCAAACCGGGAAATCCAACATATATTATATTCATTCATCGTGTTGCATTACTTACAATAAAATATACATATAGGAGCCAAAAACATCCAAAACCCTAACCCAATGACCTGGATTAGTCCAAAACCCTAATTCCTTAACCGAAAATAGAAAACCATCGGCAAAAACCATGTGTCGAAAAAACCACTTAAATACATGACATGACTCCACGCTTACTTCCTATGGACCTCTAACTCTCGGATTCTCTAATATTCTACCACATGTCTCCTCACAGCCAACGATTAAGATTTATCTCGTGACTTCGGTGATCCCATCTCTCAACACCTCAAAATTCTTCGAACTTAGAAATGTTGAAACACCTCTCGGTCAATTCTCCATGCAACTCCCCATATCTGACCATATGGAATGATCCCAATCCCTTCGAGACGGATATAAATTTTCTATTTCTAGGAAAACCTCAAAGGACTCCTCCCTTTGAATTATTTTCGTCACTCTTCCTCCTAGCTAGTTCTTCCTTGAATGTTTTCCTCCTTAGAGGTTATCTTCAACACTTAGTCGAACCCCAGCCTGTGCACTATTTGCAACAGGTCCTCCTTCACAACTTGGATTCTCTTTGAACGGATATCGCTACTCCTCCTGAACTTCTAAGTAAAAAAGACTTTGTCTTGCACTCCTTACAGACCAACTTCCTTAAAACTATATCTCCATAAATTTCTGAGTCAAAATGGACTATGTCGCGCACACCTTGCAGACACTATGCACTCCTTACACCTATATAAGTTTCACGTTATCTCTTCTGATCTTGTGATTCAAAATAGACTCTGTCAACACACACCTTACGGACTATATGCACTCCTTGCACTTGCTCGTAGAAGATAAACAATTGAAAATTATTTAAAACTTCACATATTCATACATTATGCCATGTAAATGCATTCATAAACACAAGAACAAGAAATAATAGAGAATTCCAAATAAACATAAATTCTACCATTCATTCATTCAGATAGACATAGTAACACCAGACATTTGGGATGATGCTCCTTTGTTATATTCATTCAACTGAAATATACATATGTTCATATACTTCTTCTTGGTAGCTCTCGACTCTTATCTACAATGGAAACCTATACAATAGATTCAACAGCCCATCAACAAAAACTACTAGGCAACAATACAAAGATTTATACAAGAGGGTCTCTTCGAGCTCTTCCCTCCAACTATTCTAGAGCTATCTTATCGAATTAAAAGCTATCAACTACTAGAATTTATTACAATAAATATTTGTGACCAACAGATCATATCAAATACATTGAATTTGTACTACACTCAGCTACATTAAAATAAATTACATTCTTCGATGTCCTCGTGAAATCATCCAGCTCCAAAACATTAAAGAGTTTCTTTAATTACAATTCCTTTCAAAAGATTTGTGTGATATGCCTTCTTCAAAATTTAAAATTCTTCAAAATGCATGCTAGTGCATCTAACTGTCATCCACGCAGCCACCTGGGAATCCTTCAAGGATTCTATTAAGGAACAATACTACCCTGTCAGAAGTTATGAAGAATTGTATACCAAATGGAACACACTGCGGCAAGAAAGAGACCAAGCAATGCCAGATTTCACAAATATTTTCCATACCCTGTGCACCAAGTTGGGTATCAAATATTCAGAGCGACATCTAGTTCTTAAGTATCACGGTGCTCTTCATAGATACATCCATACCTAAATGTAATTTTTGGACATCTTGTCCTTGGGCACGACCTATCAATATGCCATCAAAATCGAGCAGAAGCTCAAACAAAAGACATGAAAATTTGGGCCTGGTAACCCCTCGTAGCAAAAACCAGGAAAGGGGGACCCCAAACTACAGAACAAAGGACAAAGAAAAGATGGACAGTATTAGGACAACCAGTCCAAGCCGTAAGAAAACAAGGACACTGGAAATACAAAGAAGGATACCTTGAAGTGGTGTGATTTCCATAAGAGCCCTTGGCATAACATTGTTGATTGTCGCTCGAAGCAGTCATTGGTGGCCGAAGTGAAAGCCTCTGAATCAGATGCAGGTTCTGACTCTGATTCAAAACCAAAAAGGGGAAGATGGATCATTGACACAGAACCCAGTGCCACCATTTATACCACCAAGCTCCAGCCTAGTGAACTAGATGAGCTAGAAGAAGGCGAGCGCCTTTTCCATTCGCAGATGTGGGTAAAAGGAACCTTGCTGCACTTCATCATTGATAACTGTAGCTAGAAGAACCTCATCTTAGTAGAGGTCATCAAGGGGTTGGCTCTGACAACAACGTCGCACCCATAGCCCTACACCATTGGATGGCTCTGCCAAGGAAGCGATCTCTGCGTTATCCAATAGTGTCAACTGTCGTAAAGAATCAAACCCTTCAAAGACGAGGTATTGTGTGATGTTGCTCCTCTAGAAGTTTTTAATGTTATTTTGGGCCAAGATTATTTATGGAAAATTCATGTTGTATATGAGTCTAGGCCTTGTAGTGTTATTATTACTTTGAACAGGAAATTCTACAGGATACCCGAGATAGTGCCTCCTAGTGCTATTTCCTTGATCTCTGCCAAGCAATGCAGGAAGGTCATCTCTTAGACCGGGAAATTTTTCTTCTTCGTGATCCCCTCTTAGAGTGAGTGAAAGATCGTAGCCAGATGCAAGGCCTCCATGTTCGGTCTCTCCACACAAAAGAAGCAAGTGGATAAGTTCATGGAAGAATACTCATATGTCTTCTCCTCTCCTATCGGGGTAGCTCTGCACTACTAGGTAAAGCATCCCATCAATCTGATCCCAGGCTCATCGCTACCCAATGGGTCAATCTACCGATTCTCTCTATTAGAAAACAACGAGATCAAGAGGTATATCCAAGAAATTCTCCACAAGGGGCACATATGTCCTAGCTCATCGCCTTGTGGTAGCTTGATCATACTGGTGCAGAAGAAAGACGGGACCTGGCGACTCTGCATTGATTACCGAACCCTGAATAAAATCATAGTCCATAAATAGTTCCCAATTCCCCTAATCGAATACCTCTTTGATCAACTCATCGGGGGAAAATACTTCAGTAAGATTGATCTGAAGTTTGGCTACCACCAGGCTCCAATAGAACAAACATATGTATGGAAGATTGCCTTCAAGTCAAAAGAAGGTCTTTTTGAATGGTTGGTCATGCCCTTTGGTTTGACAAATGCTCCAACAAATTTTATGAGTATGATGGATGATATCCTGTGACCTTTCAATATTAATTTTGTAGTGTTGTATCTAGATGACATCCTCATCTACAAAAATACTTGGGCGAAACACTTGCAACATATTCAGCGGGTTCTGCACACCCTGCAGTAGCACAAACTATATGAAAACTTGGAAAAACTCTTCTTCGGCATGGATAGGGTCCATTACTTAGGCTACATCATTGATCAGCATGGTGTGCATGTGGATCCAACCAAGATCCATGTCATCCGTGATGGGCCAGCCCCAACCACACTCACTGAGCTTCAGAGCTTATTGGGACTTGCCAATTTCTATCGTAGGTTCATGTTGGGATTCTCTCATATCTCATGGTCCCTAATCCAAGTAACCAGGCATGGCCATAAGGAAAAATTTGTGTGTGGGTTATCCCAACAATAATCCTTCGATGAATTGAAGAAGTGTTTGTGCTCATCCCCAGTACTTTCATTACAGGACCTACAACATCCCTTTGAGATCAAGACAGATGTTTTAGACTATGTTGTGGGCATCGTTCTCACTCAACATGGCCACCCCATGGTGTATCATAGTAAGACACTATCAGATGTTGTTTGTAAGTACCCTACTTATGACAAAGAAATGTACTCAATTGTGCAATCCTATCGCCAGTGGAGACATTACATTCTGGGGAAGGAGACAGTTATCCACATTGATCACAAGCCACTATAGTTCATGAAGACCCAAGAAAAATTGCAAAATGAACGCCATCAGAAGTGGTCCACATACTTACAACAGTTCCACCTCAACATCAAGTAAAAGAAAGGAAGTACTAAATGAGTTGTCAATTGCCTTAGCTGACCTCCAATCGTGACACTCACCATAGTGCTAGACTCTTGCAGCCATGAGACCTCTGGATGGCCCCACCTCTATGACATAGACCTTGACTTCTCCGCCACCTACCAAATTTTTCAAGAAAAAACAGTGGTCGCTAATTTCCATCTTCAAGACGGGTTATTGTGTCGTCTAGGCCATCACTGCATTCCATAAAGAGAGTGTGCGAAGATGATTTGGGAATCTCACTACAATCAGGTGGCAGGACACTTTAGCGTCGAAAATATAGTGGTAGTGCTATAGAAACATTTCTACTGGCCGAAACTTCTACAGGATGTCGGAAAGGATATCAGGTCCTGCACTGCCTGCGCTATTTCCAAGCCGACCACTGAGAAACAGGACTTTTACACCCCTTTTCCTACTCCTTACAAGTCGTGGGAATCCATATCAATGAACTACATGTTGGGCCTCCCGTCCACCAAGAGGGACAATGACTGTCTTTTGTGGTTATTGATTTCTTTTCCAAGGTGGCATTCTGGTCGCCTGCAAGAAGAACATCACTACAAAGACCACTACCAAGATATTTTTTGAATGCGTCTGGGTACACTTTGAGATCCCACAAACCATTGTCTCAGATCAGGATTTTCAGTTCCTCGACACATTATAGTCGAGCCTCTGGTCACTGTTGGATACTAAGCTCACCAAATCCACTGCCTTCCACCCCCAGACAGATGGCCAAACTCAAATCATCAATCAGATGATCGTACATATCCTGGGCATGTACAATTCCAAGCACCCCCACACATAGGATGAGAGTCTTCCCTATGTCCATCATAGCTACAATGGAGCCCTGCATAGCTCAATTGGACACAACCCCTTTCAGGTGGGGTTGGGATTCCAACCATTGGGCCCCATGGATGTTGCACTACCCCTGGTGACCACCTCGGCCGACTCGTCCCCTCCTCCACCAAAAGTTGACAAAGCCACCTGATTCATTGAGTGGATCTAGCACATCCACCAACAATTTCATGATATTTTACAGAAGTCCAATTTCAAGTACAAGCAGCGCCATGATCAACATCGGGTGCCACATAAGTTACAGGTGGGCAACAAAGTTTGGTTGCACTTGTAGAAAGAATTCCTTACAAGGCCCCATCGAAATCTCCGTCCACTCTAGTATGGGCCATACACCATCACCAAAGTTTTGGGTGACAATTCTTTTGTGCTAAACATTCCCCCTTTCCTTGTCCTACACCCAGTCTTCAACATGGCTCTCCTTCGTCCATATTTCCCACCATTATTGGACACCTCAGAGATAACAGAGTAGTTGACACCAATAGAGATCAACCTTGACTGCGTTCAACAAGAATCTAGTGATCAGGTTGTGGACACACATATCAAGGTCACCTGACAACAAAGGATCCAGCTTTACCGAGTTGTCAAAGCAGGGCAGCTCCTCCACTAAGGCAAGTGGCTCACTCGGGGCCAAATTCAGCAAAAATTTACTCATCTGATGGGGGACCTCAACGCAATGGAGACCATTGTTTACTAAGGGGGGAGGATTGATCCATATGGATTTATATGGCCTCCCACCTATTCCAACTGGTTCATTTTGGCAGTTTTCTAGTTTTCCAGTTTTTTTCTAGTTTTTGGGTCCCTAACTTGCAAGGCCATTTTGAGGCCCTAAACAACGTTTTTAGGGCTCACCACAGTTAGAAATGATCTTTGATAGATAGCAGAAAAATGTGTAGCTCTCGGATAGACCTTTCCAATGGGCTATCGTGCGCCTCAAAAGGAGGTCATATGCAAAAGTTACGACACCGGGAATTTGATGTACTAACTTACCCAAACGGGGCCCACATGACTTTTGTGCTTCATCTTCTAGGGTTAGGTTTTTGGATGTCTAAGGTTTTTGAAATTACTTTTTATTGTAAAAATTCCTTTAGAGCCTCATTTTAATGATCTTCTTGCAAATGATCGCATCCATCACATCTCTTCTTAGAGATAAGCTGCCACCATTCCAGCAAGCTTGTTTTCCATTGCATTTTACAGTTTCAGCTTATTTCCTTATTGAATAGAAAACCAGTTCTATTGTATCTCTGTTATTCTGTTTTAAGAATCTTTTAATAATTTGTATTCATTTCTTTTTTCTCATAAAATACGGATCATCAAATGAATGACTCTACAAATTGATAATATTGTGTGTTAAAAGAAGAATGAAAATTGGATGTGGTAGAGGAGCAATAAGAAATCAAGGAACAAAATGCCCCTGTAAATGATAGGTCCAAGGATCGAACCAGATAGAGGAATAAGAGAACGTGTTCTAAATGTTGATGAGATTTCGTGAGGAAATGAAAATCTGTATGAAGAAAAGATGATTGTGAATCAACCCCATAGAACTTGGGATATGAAGGTATGGTGAAATGGGAAGTTGAACTAAGATAATTTTGTGGCGAAGAGACTATAGAAGAGGACAAGGATCGACAAGAAAACCTTTTGGAAGCATTTTATTGCAGAAAAATCACAATTTATAGAAGACTGAAGAAATAGCAAAATTGATATATCCCACATTCATTGGAAAATCATGATCAAAAGGGTTTATAATGAAAAGGAGTCATCGTTTAGTTTGAATGAAAGCGAGCGGAAGAGCTATGAAATATTACATAAAGGATTAACTTTTGAGTGATTGGATCCTAACCATTCATCTATAGATATCAACGGTTAAGATCAAAGATTGGGATCCGATATCTGGCGGGATAGCTCAACCATGTCAGTGCCACGTGTTCGATCAGATGAATGCCACATCATAAGGAGTCCACATCAGTGATATAACATGAAACTCTATAGATGCCATGTACAGTGCCACATGTCAATGCCATATCATCGAGTATAGAAGAATACATCCACATGGAAACCATATCATCTGCAACACTAGCACAAGCTCTCAAAAAATAACTAAGTATCAAGACATCGCAGAGATACTAAGCACAACGGAGGATTGGGAGTATGTGAAGAATTGATAATGAAACTGTGATAAGATCTTGAAAATGACTAAGTGTGAGAGACCCGTGATGAGATCAAAAAAATGGATAAGTATGAAGAATGGATCGGTCAGACGGATGAGGTCACAAGAATTGGGAAAATTTTGTAGACCGATAAACCTACAATGGTATTTCAAAGAAATGAAAAATGACTAAGTATGGAGATGTCTCGTAGAGATAGGTGAGACTTTAAAAGTAGACTAAGTATAGGAGACCCGTGGAAAGAGTTCGAAAAAATGAATAAGTGTCAAGAATCGATCAAACGGATGGAGTCAACAAGAGAAGAATGGATGAAGATGTATCATAGACCCATGGTAAGAAGGTTGAGAATTGGCTAAGTATCAATAAATGACTAAGTACCAAGAACAATAGATCAGATGCTTTAGGGGGTCGTCATGTGTCATGGGTTGGAAAATCTAGAAGATCGCCACTTGTCACAGATCAGATGGCCCAAAGAGTGAGAGATATGATAGCTCATGTTGTCTCGTAGACTCATGGTGAAATACTTCAAAAAATTTCTAAGTATGGGTGCAAAGTGAGTGCGGTGGAACATGAAGGTGCATTCTGGAGGTCACAGAGATATGAAGAAAGAAACTCTAGATTGTGGTGAATCTATTGAGGTAGATCAATGGTTAAGATCAATTTGAGATCTGATCAGATGGTGGTTATAAGATGAAGATCTATGGTCCTGATATACTAAAGAAGAATATATCAACGATTTAGACTTGAAGAAGAATATATCGTGTGTTGTGGGCACGTTGTGTGGACAAGTAGAAGAGGAAAAGAGAATTGAAGCAGTCTTAAGAGACCAGCTAAAATAAAAAGAAGATATCTATAGTAGTCTAGAATCTGAAACAATTTATCTAGAAAGGAGTTGGAAATATCACATACCAACATGAAATTTGAAAATATCTCTACAACCTTAAATGAAATTATAAATTGTCAAATATCGTCATTTGACAAGAGTGGTCTCGATTACAAAGAAAAGAAGGAAGTTGCTCATGAAGAAGACTAAACCTCTTCAAAACAATCAAGTGAATGAAGGACCAAGAATTATGTTGATATACTCAAAAGATATATCAAGGTTGAAGACAACATGAAGAAAGACCAATATGTTCCTCAGAGAGATCTTCCTCACAAGGACAAAATAATGAAAACTCTCACATCAAAATGGAATCACACAATCAAGTACCAAAAATCTTTTTTTGGTTATTCCTACTCTTGCAATGGTTTTGGTCATAAAGCAATAGATTATAGAACAAATGTAAGAAGCAATTACATGAGGAATAGCAGTAGAGATACAAATGAATTCTAAAGGAGAACTTACTACTCATTTTTCCCCTTGCTAAAATATAACATCATGTGTTATAACTGCAACAATTTTGAGAATATAGAAAAATTCTACAAAAGTAATTTCAGAAAAGATCAAAAAAAGGAAGACCAAATAATTATGGAAAGAAAACAAGAACAAAAGGAATAAAACAAAGAAAAATACATGTTCGTTCAAGTTGTACTTCAAGCACAAAAGAATAAGGAGAAGTGGGTCATTGACAGCAAGTGCTCTAGTCACATGACATGAGATAGATCAAATTTTATCACTCTAAAGAAGAATGAAGGCAGTGTTACCTTTGGAAACAATGGTTGTTCAAAGATAGCTAGAAAAGGTACACTTAGTCTAGACAATGGAACAACTAATATTGAAAAATTCTTGTGTGTTGAAAACTTGAAACATGATCTTCTTAGTGTAATTTATATGTGTGATCAAGGACACAATATTACTTTTAACTCCCGAGAATGTGAGATTAGAAAGGAAAATTTAGGAAAGTTGGTTGCAAAACCAATCAAAACCCTAAACAATGTATATATTCTTGATGAAATCAATGGAGAAAAATTCTTTATGGGGAAGATAGATGAAAGTTGGTTGTGGCATAAAAGCATGGGCCATATGAACTTTGAAAACTAGGTAAAAATTAGTACCAAACAAGCCGTGAGAGATATGCCAAAGATCACAAATCCCTCAAGAACTGTCTATAAGCAGTGCCAACATGGAAAAAAATCAAGAGTGAGCTTCAAGACAAAGGAATATGCAACATCTAATCCATTAGAACTTGTACATACAAATCTATGTGGACCAACAAGAACAAAAATCCTGCTTGAATGGCTTGGATTTCCTTTCTCGAGAATGAATTGGGTTTCCTTTCTCAAAAATAAATCTGAGGCATTCGAAAAATGTAAAGAATTCAAATATTTAGTTGAAAATGAACATATATGAAAATCAAATGCTTAAGGTCAGATGATGGAGGCGAGTTTACAACCAATGATTTTGAAGAATTCTGTGAAACACATGGAATAAAAATATAGTATGCAGCCGCAATAACTCCTCAACAAAATGGAGTAGTTCAAAGGAAAATAGACATGTGTAAGAAATTGCTAGAACAATAGTAAATGCAGCAAGATTATCAGACAACTTTTGGAGAGAAGAAATTTATACAATGTTTTACATTCTAAATAGAGGGGAAATCAGAGTCAACAGTGACAAGACACCCTATGAACTATGGAAAGGATGACCAACATCTGTCAAACACTTCAGAATATTTGGAAGCAAGTGTTACGTCAAATGTAATGATGAGGACCTAGGCAAGTTTGACTCAAGAACAAATGAAGGAATTTTTCTTGGATATTCATCAAGAAGAAAAGCCTATAGATGTTACAACAAAAGGTTGCAGAAGATTGTTTAAAGTGTAAATATTAGAATAGATGAAGAAATACTACACAAGAACATACTAGAAACAAAATAAATATATTATCACAAGGAAGAAGAATAAGAATATGAAGAAGAAGAATGATAAAATGAAGAAGAAGAAGAAGAAACATAGAACCAAGACACACAAACACCATCAAGGTTTGTGCAGAAAAATCATCCAGAAAACTTAATTATTGCTGATAAAAATGTCAATACTCAAACCGAGAGAAAATTGGCAAGCAACTCTAATTAGGTGAATCTATCTTTACTGTCCAAATAGATCCTAAATGTTTTACAGAAGAAAATAACGATCAACATTGGGTGAATGCCATGGAAGAATAATTAAATCAGATTGAGAAAAATCAGACATGAGAACTTGTCCCAAGACCTAAAGATAAAATCATGTTTGGCACAAAGTGGGTATTCATAAATAAATTGAATGAAGATGGAAAAGTAGTAAGAAATAAAGAAAGACTAGTCTCTAAAGGGTATGCTCAAGTAGAAGGTATTGACTTTGAAGAAACCTTTTCTCCTATTGTAAGACTGGAAGCCATTAGGATGCTTTTGGCATTTGCAAGATTTAAGAGTTTTAAGGTGTATCAGATTGATGTTAAGTATTCATTTTTGAATGGATATTTAGAGGAAGAAGTGTACATTGAACAACCTGAAGGATTCCTATTGTTAGAAAATGAAGGCTATGTTTGCAAATTAAATAAATCACTTTATGTATTAAAGAAAGCTCTAAGAGAATTGTATTCAAGACTTGACAAGTATTTGTAGCAACAAGGTTTCAAAAGAGGAAAAACAGATATAAATATTTATATCAAAATCGATAATGTAGAGATGTTAATCATTGTAGTTTATGTGGTTGATATCCTTTTTGGAAGTAATGATGATAGAATGAGCCAAAATTTTGCAGAAGAAATGAAAAACGAATTTGAGGTGTCTATGCTTGGAGAAGTGTCTTTCTTCCTAAGACTGTAGACTATTCAAGCCAACAAAGGTATACTAATTTCTCATATAAAATACATCAAAGAGATATTGAATAAGTTTTTGAATGGAAGACTATAAACCTGTCAGTACACCCATGGTTGTTGGTTGTAATCTAAGTAAAGGATATGAATTAAAGGAACAAAATCAATCTTTGTACATATCAATGATAGGAAGTCTCATGTATGTAATATCTTCAAGACTAGATATTATGTTGGTAGTAGGGCTAGTTGGAAGGTTTCAAGCAACACCAAAGGAGACACATGTATTGGTAGTAAAAAGAATCTTCAACTATATGAAAGGCATGTTGGACTTTGGTTTATGGTATCCCACAATAAAAGACTTCACTTTGACAACTTAAAAAGATGCAGATTGGAAAGGCATTGTGGATGACAAAAAAGAGAACTATTGGTGGAGTATTATTTCTAGGAAATATCCTGGTGTCCTGGTTCAACAAGAAGCAATCATTGATATCTCTATCTACAACAGAAGAAAAATGTATTGCAATAGTATCCTATTGTACATAATTTATCTGGATGAAACAAACACTAAAATACATTAAGGTAGAGTATGATAAGACAATATCAATTCTTTTTGGAAATACTAGTGAAATAAATATTTCCAAGAACTCCGCCATGCACTCGAAGACAAAGAACATTCTAATCAAGTATCATTTCTTAAGAGAACAAGTCACATAACATAGTTTCAAGATGGAATATATTGGCACAAAGGAACGAGTTGTTGATATATTTACAAATCCTATTCCTGGAGAAGAATTTAAGTATCTTAGATAGAAGTTGGGGGTTGTGTACATGCCATCCAATCATTGAAGAACTACAAGAGGTGAACCAGCTCAAGGGGAGGTGAAGAAGAAGAAGAAGGTGGTTGGTTGTAGAATAGAAAATAAAGAGTATAGTAAAAGGGAGAGAATATCCCTTTTCCATTGATGTCAAAGGGGGAGAGTACAGAGAAAAGAGGAGATTTTCCAAATGAGAAAAGTCCAGAAAGTACGAGAGACATACATGAAGTACCAACATAACTATGTGTGGTCATCGATGACAAAGGGGGAGTTTGTTGGAAATTGTGTTTTCATTGATGTCAAAGGATTTTATTGATATCATAGGCAGGGGGAGATTGACTATTGTCAAATGAATGTCTCTACAAATTGATAATCCTTTGTCTTAAAATAATAATGACAATTGGATGTGTTTGAGGAGAAATAAGAAATCGAGGAATGAAATGCCCCTGCAAATGATAGGTCCAAGGATCGAACCAGATAGAGGAAGAAGAGAATATGTTTTACGCATTGATGAGATTTCGTGAGGAAATGAAGATCTATATGAAGACAGGAAGATTGTGAACAATCAACCCCAGAGAACTCCGGCTACACAAGTATGGTGAAATGGGAAGCTGAACTAAGACAACTTAGTGGAAAAGAGACTACACAAGAGGAGCAGGCTAGATGAGACAACCATGTGGAAGATTTTTATTGCAAACAAATCACGATTACAGAAGACTGAATAAATAGTGAAATTGATATATCACACATTCATTCGTAAATCATGATCAAAAGGTTTTATAATGAAAAGGATTCATCGCTTAGTCCGAATGAAAGTGAGCATAAGAGATATGGAACCTTACATAAAGGATTAACTTTTGATTGATTATATCTTGATCGTTCATCTCCAAAGATCAATGGTTAATATCAAAGATTGGGGTATGATATCTAGTGGGCCAACTCATCCACGTCAATGCAACATGTTCGATCAGATGAATGCCACATAAGAAGGATTCCATGTCAATGATATCACAGGCATCTCTGCAGATTCCACGTGTCAATACACATGTCGATGCCATATCATCCAGTACATAAGAATATATCCACATGGAAGCCACCTCATCTGCAACACCAACACAAGATCTCAAAAAGGACTAAGTATCAAGACATTGTAGAGATAGTGAGTAGGATGAAGGATTGGGAGTATGTGAAGAATTGAGCATGAACCCATGATAAGATATTTAAAATGACTAAGTGTGAGAGACTAGTGATGATATTAGAAAAATGACTAAGTATGAATATTCAATCGGTTGGACGGACGAGGTCACAAGAATTTGAAAAATGTCGTAGACCCGCGAACCTGCGGTGGGATTTCAAAGAAATGAAAAATGAATATGTATGGATATGCCTCGTGGAGTGCAGTGGGACATTAAAAATCAACTAAGTATAGAAGACCCGTGGAAATATTTTGAAAAAATTACTAAGTGTCAAGAATCGGTTGGATAGATGAAGTCGACAAGATAAGAATGGATGAAGATGTCCCACAGACCCGTGGTAAGAAGTTCAAGAATTGGATAACTATCAAGAAATGAATCAGTACCAAGAATAACAGATCAGACACTCTAGGGAGTTACCATGTGTCACATATTGGATAGCCCATAAGATCACCACTTGTCATGGATCGAATGAACTAGAGAGTGAGATATCCAACGACTCATGTTGTCCTATAAACCCATGGTTAAATACTTGGAAAAGTTTCTAAGTATGGGTGCAAAGTGAGAGTGACATAACATGAGGGTTCATTATGGAGGCTGTGGAGATATGAAGAAAGAAGCTCTAGACCCATGGTGAATATATCGAGATAGATCGATGGTTAATATCAATCTAATATCTTATCAGATGGTGTTTTTAAGTCGAAGACCCGTGGTCCCGATATACTAAAATAGAATAGATTGAAGGTTGAGATCCGAAGAAGAATAGATCATGCGTTGTGGGAACGTTGTGTGGAAAATGAAATAAATCAATGGTGAAGATGAAATATCAATGTGATCCTACGGTTGTTGAGGATCATAGTTCATACTCAGATCAAAAAGTGGATGTCATGTGATGGAGGGAAATTGAAGGCCAATCTCTAAGGAGGGTCGCAGCCTAGTTTTGTTGAGATCTGGAGCTGACTCCATGAACATAATTTTTCATGTGGACAAAGTCACGAAGATATAGAATGTATGAATAACTATGTTTGACTCTAGTTCAAGGGTGTGTGTGATGGAAGTGTGAAGAGTGCAGGAGAAGTGGATCAAGTGAAGAGAAGCTCTAAAGCTTCGAGGTTTGAGGATGTCAGAGAATGAAAACAAGATAATTTAAGGGTGTAAAGGTGGATCAAGGGAGAGGATTGGTGTCCTCATCTTCTTAACAGGTTGGTGCTTGGCAGTTTGGTGTCTGTTGATCGTAAGTGGGTGCCTACAATGAGGATTGGTGTCCTGACATATTGAATTGTAAGTGTGTGTTTCTTGCAAGGATTGGTGTCCCACACAGGTTGGTGCCTATAAAGAATGTAATTCTTGTTTAAATATAAGAATTTTTTTTGTGGTTTTCTCCCTTATTGGGTTTCCACGTAAAATATTTGTGTATTTTTCCTTTGTGTTCTGTTGATTTATATAACTCTTTGCATTGCTTTTGATTAATTCTCTAAAGATTAGTTAAAGTGGTAAAAAAAATGATTAAAATATGTGCAATATTAATTCACCCCCCTTCTCAGTATTGTTGAATATTCCAACACCTTCTTCACGACACGGGTTCGACATAACCCCCACCTGATAGAGCATTAGGATCCGACCTCTCAACCTGAGAATGCACAAAATACATAATATATTTAGAAATTGATTCAGAAGCACGGATTTGAGAGAGGACTGACTCGCACAATCTTAAGACACATATATTCAATTTAAATTATTTTATAGATATTTGTACATTACTAATATCATTTTTCACAAGTATAAAGTAACTAACATGATCTGATTGGAGATTAAAATAACTAGAATTTAAATTTTAAATTTTATATAACCCAAATGGAGGAATTTGTGATTCACATTGGTGTATATTCATTTAATATTATATCTTTATTTGAAAAAAAAAATTGCAAGAATATTGTGTCTTATCTCATTTATTTTTAGGACTAGTATATACATGTCATTAATATAAGACTACAATTTGAAGATCACATTTCTTTCACTACTAGTATATACTTGTTATTAATATAAAATAATTGGAATTCTATATTTACATAACAATAATTCTATATTTGCATTTTTTATAATTTTAATAATTAAATTTTAAAATTATAAAGTATTTATTATATTATGTATAGTAATAGTTTTATACCAAAATCATGTATACAGGGATAGTTTTTTCCCAAAACTTGTCAACTGCTCAAAAACATGTCGTCCATTACCGCTTGCCACATCACCTATCCACCTATCTCCTACCTCCTTTGATTCACATTGATGTCTGTCCAAGTGGCTCTATTGGTATTCATCCACTTAGCTCTCACTGCTTTTGTCATGCCCTATTGTTATATACTCAGTCCCGAGCAGTCAGGTGGAGTGCTTGAACCACCTTATCAACAATCTTGACTCAATGGTTTGCTTTCCCCTTGAGATAATTGACCCTTAATATTAGCTGAAATATTCTTGAGGGAATACCCCCTTTCCACTTGGTGATTCAGCCTATGGTTCTACACTACTTGGTGGTTAGCAGGTTAGATGCAATTAACTTTTACAATCGTAATTGGGTATGGGTATGTAAGATTTGGACCTAGATATCTTATGGGGCATGAAATTGGTGCTTCAATCGAATCAACTAGATCCACTAATACTCTGGATTTTGTATTTCTATAAGTTCTTATGCATATGGCTTTGGAACATCTAGATTTGGATTTGCTACTTCTTGGTCTTGATTTGTTACTGAATCCACTAGCTCCATTGTTGTTGTGGGCTATTTATATGTTGTTAGGTCTTCTACTACTACTGGTGTCATTAGTGGTATTGGTTCAATGAGGTCATTAGTTAAAGTTCTTACAGATTGATTAGAATAGGTCATTTATGCATGCTATGTGACAATTGACTACCTACAGGCTATGGGATGGGAGACAATTGATTACAACTAGATTAATTAAGGATTACTCCAGGGGATATATTGATTGAGGCCTACTCTAGGGTGAGTGCCCACTTTCTTATATAATGTTACGATCACATCATAACCTCCCTCCCAACTAAATAGTAATACAAGGAAGTCATGGTAAATATAACACAAGTTATTTGACCTTGTCTTGGCCTAGAACTAAAATATGAGGATGCAAGTAAGGAAAGGGGCTTGATACCACTTTACCCTTGTTCGATGTGTCTGATAGGGTATAGGGCCTTGTTATCTCTATATGCATGGCAAGAAGGTAGGGGATACCCCCTCCCATATCATAAGCTAAGGTCTCTCACTTGGAGGGGGACTTATCAGCTCTGATTCATTGAAAATCAAAACAATATCCAACCAAAAATATATAGATGAGTGGGTGTTTTTGTTTTCTTGACTTATTAATGAAATGATGAAAGTGATTGGTTGTTTTGGTTTTAAGGGTGTTCACCTATAAATAAAAATTAATGATGGATGGTAGATATTGAGAGTTATTTTCCTATTGATCATCCCACTACATAGTTACATAAGAGATCTATTGGCCCTTGGGTATGGAAGTAAGAGAATATTAAGGAAGAAAAGGCAAAAGGAAAACTACGCGGAAGACACGGTGACTGAGACTAGGTCAAAGTGAGCAAAAGAGAAGAAAAGACGAAGCGAAGTGAGAGAAAGAAAGCCTTTGGATGAGGAGATCAAGGATGATAGATCAGCAAGGAAGACATATCATGGACAACTCAGCAAGAGAAAAAATCCATCGTTGGATGATTTGGACCACCGCACGAGAAGGAAGGAAAGACAATCTTGCGAAGCCCTAAAAATGTGGGTCAAGTTGACCTAGGGTTTTTGTATCTAGGGTTTTGACACTTAGGTTTTAGCCTAAGGTTGTCGGTGAGCTATTGTAATATATAAATAAAGGTCAAGAGGACCTGGGATGGGTTTGATTATGTTATGAGAAGAGATTTCTAGTGAGAGAGAACCATTGTATTGTAACAGTCTTATGGTATTGTAAGATATTCAGCTGGGTGTGAAGATCAACCCTGCAGCTGGGTGTGCAAGGAAGGGAGAAAGAGAGAAGAGATAAAGAGAGAGAAGATATACTAGCTAAGAGCACAGATAGAACTGTATGCTTTCATCTAATATATTATAAAGAACATTTATGTGGATGTATCCCTAGGGAGAGGGTGAACTACGTATATCCTGGAGTGTGTGTGATTGATGTTGTGTTCTTTGTCATTTGGTATGTTTTTATTGTGCTATTGTGTTAGACCTGAGATATAACTTGTGCAGTAGGTTTGAGGAAGATAAAGAATACTAGGTTGTTGCATGTTGTTGATTTGAATCCACTTTGCATACCTTTTGGTTGTAGACACATGTGTCCTGCAACCCCCTATAGCTACTTCAGGTGAGACTGCATCTACCTCGCAGGTGTTGCCGAAAGGGCCAGTAGTTAGGGATTTTTGGTGCGCTCTTGAGTATTGAACCCTGGGTCTGCCCATGTGCCAACAAATGGTTCCTTTGTCGGGATCGGGATCTTCTTGAGGGAATGTCAAGGTGGTTTCCATCGAAGAAAGAGATTCAGAAGTGGATAGAAGATCAAGAAAAGGACTTCGCTGAAGCCCGGAACAAGAACCCTAATCTTAGTACAGAGGATTGGTTAGGAAGATATAACTTTACTGATATAGATGAGATTTTCTTTGGAGGGATTCATAAGGAGCTACATGAGTGGTTAGACAAATTAGTAG
>JASDQU011403523.1:33989-51315 GCA_032191745.1 Picea mariana
TCTAAGCTACCTGTGGTTTGGACGTCAGCATTGATCAAGAAGGTTAACAGAGTTGATAATGTCGTGTCAAGAGTAGTGGGTCACTGGTTTTATAGTACCACCGGAGGGTATATCACCAAGTTTGTTATTGACATAGTAGAGTCATATAGCCAAGCAGAGAGATATTTATTTAATGGACCTAGAGGAAAATTTTTGCAATTTCTGAAGTTTAATATCAAGATGTTATTGCATGAGAAGAACATCTTGAATATATAGTGGTGGATCAGATTGAAAAGATAATGTTCAAGAATTCAAACAGTGACAACAACATAGAGGTTGGACACACGCACAGTGGAAGGACCTTTAGAGAAGTTCCTTTGGCGAACTTGTTTGAGCAAGATCACGAACCTCTTCTACCAGAAGAAGGTTTTTATAGTGGAGAGGAGGAAGAGCTATTGAGTGAAGAACATTTAGGATCCACTAGACCAAGAGAAGAAAATAATGAAGAACCTCACTGAGAAGAGCCAAACTTCAAGAACTGTGTATATCATTGAAGTAAGTACTATTACTCCCGTTGTTTCAGCAGCATTAAGTAACCAGAGTAACCTAAGTTATCAGAGCACTTAGAGCATTGGTACAAGCGGTTTAGCGCACACTCAATCAGGAAACCTAGGAAGATCTATGGAAAATGATATGAGGTTACCCACCTTTAGGGGAGATGGATCTGAAGATCCTAAGCAGCACTGGTTCCTATGTGAAGTTGTACAGAGTATTAATAATATCACCAATGAAGTTGTTAAATGAGATCAGTTTAGTACTACCCTAAGAGACCATGCACTAAGTTGGTACATGAAGTTTGTCCAAGGGGTTGCCCATCCGAAACCGTTGAACCAGATTAAGACTGCGTTGATTACAAAGTTCAAAAAACCCAAATCGAAGTCATAGTGCATTACAAAACTGAAGGAAATTAAGCAGAAAGTAGTTGAACCTGTTTGGGATTTTGATCAGAGGTTCAAGACCCTAACAAGCCATTTGATTTTTCATATCCCAGATGAACAAAATAATGAATGGTTTATTGTTTCCCTCTTACCACACATCAGAATTCCTTTGATGCAACAGAAGATTGCTTCACATGCTGAGGCACTAGAGATTGCCAAGAAGTTAGAATCAGCCCCTATGGGATAATCCATCTTAGGTATGAGTCAAATCTTGAGTCAGCTAACTAGCTTATCTCTGTAGGTCGAATATATGAATAAAGATAAGGGAAAAGATAAAAGAGAAAATATCTGGTGTATTAGATGCAAATCAAAAGGCCATGACAAGGAGCATTGTCCCCTATTTCATGATTATTTGGCATCTAGAGCCTTTATTCCTTTAAAGCAAGTTACCCTTCCTTGGTGTGAGGTATGTAGAAATAGACATCGCCCCAGTGAATGCTACTACGTGAAAAAATATGTTCAGACACCCGCAAATCTGTACTACAGATTCTCTAAGTCAGTAGGGCATGATGATAGGGATTGTAGGGACTATGACCTCATGCATGAAAGGTCAAGATACATATACAAGATTCAAGGCAAAGTACAACAAGAAGGAAACACTAAGCTGTATAATTCCCCAGGAAGAGGCAACTTCAACCCTCACGGTGGATTCAAAGGAAGAGGAGGAGGAGGAGGTATGGTTTGAGGTAGAGGCTAGATCATTTTTTATAACTGTGCATAGCCGGGACATTTGGCAAGGGACTACTAGAACCCTTGTACCACTTGCAGTTACTGCAACTCATTTTAACATAGCATAGAATATTGTCCTACACTGTTAGCCAAACTTCAGGAAAGACGAGGAGGAAACCAACAAGTACATCTAATCACAACATAAACTCGTGAAAGGGACCCCAGAGTCATTGTTATCACTAGAGGAGGTGCTTCTACAGGAGAAGACAAAGTGACCCAAGGGAATCCTACAGAACAATCAAGAGTCAGAAACATTGCAGAGAATACATAAGAGTTTTATCCAAAGAAAGAGAAACAAACATTTGAGGAAGAAAGAAAATAATTTGGGAGAGACCAGGCCTCTTCATCAAAGGCTCAACCAGAAATAAGAGAATATGGAATGCCCCTGGCCTTTGATCAGTCCACTTCGCCAGGAGAAGGAAAAAAGGTAAGTAAGCTCATGGAATTTTTATGCACTTGCATTAATTTGATAAAGGATGAGAGCATTGTACAAGAGCTACAAAACTTGATTAGACAATATGAGCTAGGGAAGGTAGACCCCTTGTTGAGTATATAAGTACACCGAATATCTAAAAAGAGAAGGACAAATAAGGAACTACACCTGAATGCTCAAATTGGAGAGTATGATATAGACTATGTGGTCCTCGACTTAGGGTCGGAGGTCAACGTCATGAAAAAGAAGACCTGGGCACTGATGTGAAAACCTAAGTTGATATATTCCCCTATCAAGCTTAGGATGGCCAATCAACAAGCTATGAGCCCCTTTAGAAGATTGGAACATGCCCCTGTAGACATTGATGGGGTTAGAAAATTTGTGGACTTCGAGGTCATTGAGATAGTTGATGATAGTTTCCCTTACCCCGCGTTGTTAGGAATTGATTGGGATTTCAATAATTCCACCCTGGTTGATTTAAACAAAAGAATAATGACGTTTAAAGGTGATGGCCTTAGGTTTATCGCACCTTTGGATCCTGACGAAGGTCCCATATACACAGAGCCCATCAGAGAAGAAAACTGTGCATATGAGCTAGAAAACATATACAAACTAACAACCAGACAATATGATTACATTAATTCTACAACAGATGGGAATTTAAGCTGGCGAAGTGACAACGCATGTTCATCAGATTCAGAAGAAGCACTAGAGAACTAGAAGAACACAATGTATGAAGTATATACAAGGAGATGTTCCAGATTGACCAGAGAAGTTCATTGGATCAACACAACAGTAAGTAACTTACCTACCTTTGATGGTCTAAATCATTTAAAAACTTTCTTGCTGAAATTTGAAGAAATTGTACCAATACAACAAAGATTGTTGGAAATGGATGAGGCCCTGAAATAAAATTCAGCAAGATGGTGGGGGACACACAAACATAACATTATAGATTTGTCGTACTTTGATGATAGCACGGTTCTCAAATAAAATACAAGGCTGGGAAGTTAGATACCCAAGTCGGAGTTGTCCGAAGGACCATGTGTGAAGTTGTGAAGAATCCTGGAGCAGCATTCCTGAAGAGCAGTGGGTACACAAATTCATTAACATGCTGGACACAACCCCTATCAATTGGTACCTTCAAGAATAACTGCACCTCATCACTACCGATTGGGAAGGTATGACTCGGAGCTTTGTAACTACCTTTTTATTTGAAAGCCAATATCCTACAGTGGATCAAGTATTACAGACTATAAGACAGAAAGTAGTTGAGGAAGCACCTAGCCTCCCTTTAGAACAAGATGAGGACGAATGGATTGCACCTCTTAAAAAACTGCAAGGCTGTTACAATATCAATGTTGATGAAGATGATGATCCTAGGAAGGTGAACATCACCGAAACAGAAGGCCAAAGAGACATAGAAGGAACAAGAGTTGAGCTACCTTTTATTGGACAACCAATTAAAATAAAGAAAGTCAACATTGGAACAGGAAAAACACCAAAGCTTGTTAATGTTGGAGATTATTGGGATGTTTCCACTATTGATATGATAACAGAGTTACTACATGAATATGAGTGCTTGTTTCCAACCAAGTTCATTGATATGAAGGGAATTAAAGGGCCCATGGGAGAGATGAAGATTCCCTTGAAGCCAGATGTGAGGTCAGTCAAACAAAGACCTTATAGATTGAACCCCAAATATAAGGAGAAAGTGAAGATTGAACTAGACAGAATGTTAGAAGCAGGAATCATATAACCTATTCAAGAGTCAGAATGGATAACCCTATGGTGGTGCAGGATAAGAAGACTAGAGAAATCAAGATTTGTGTAGATCTCAGGAAGCTGAATGATGCATGTTTGCATGACCCATTCCCTACACCATTCACTGACAAAGTGTTAGACAATGTAGGAGGACAGGAGGTCAACTCCTTTACCGATGGATTTTCGGGATACCATCAAATCAGGATTGCCAAGAAGGATCGCCATAAGACCACATTTGCAACAAAATGGGGATCTTACCAGTATATAGTGATGGCGTTTGGATTGAACAATGCACCAACCATCTTTTCTAGGGAAAGATTTATTGTAGGATTCCATCAGCAAGTTCAAAAAGAAAGAGAAAAGGCCTACCATGACAGGCATATCAAGAAGAAAGTGTTCAAGCAAGGAGATCTGGTATTGATATATCACAGTAAGTTCATGAAGCATCCAGGGAAGTTCAGGATGCATTGGCTTGGGCCATATGAGGTTTTCTATGTTACAGAAGGAGGAGTTGCGCAGTTGAATACTTTGACTAGAGAATGGAAGGAAGGTTTGGTGAATGGAAGCCGGTTGAAATTGTGTTATGACAACTAGCTACCTTGCAGATCTCAGTAAAAGCATAAGGAAAAGGGTCTAGGTACCAGGTGTAGTTGAAACTGAGTACCAGACATAGAAAAAAATAGTCTGCACACAATCTGGAGGAACAAAGAAGAAGGCACAGATTGCGCTGCGTAGTCTGAAGTCGAAGTAAAACAGAAGGATCAAATCTAAAGTGCCTCGGGATGAGTCACATGTGATTGTTGGGGGCCTGTTGGCCCTTGGGTATGGAAGAAAGTAAATATTAAGGTAGAAAAGGCAAAAGGTGAACTGCGCAGAAGACACAGTGACTGAGACTGGGTTGAAGTGAACAAAAGAGAATAAAAGACGAAGTGAAGTGAGAGAAATCAATTCGTTGGATGCGGAGATCGAGGATGATAGATCAACAAGGAATACATATGGTGGAAAACTCAACAAGTGAAAAAAGCCACCGTTGGATGCTTTGGAGCACCACGTGAGAAGGAAGGAAAGACAGGCTGGTGAAGCCCTGAAAACGCGGGTCAAGTTGACCTAGGGTTTTAGACACCTAGGGTTTTGACACTTAGGTTTCAGCCTAAGGCTATCGGTGAGCTATTTTAATATATAAATAAAGGTCAAGAGGACCTGGGATGGGTTTGATTATGTTATGAGAAGAGATTGCTAGTGAGAGAGAACCATTGTATTATGAGAGTCTTCTGGTATTATAAGATCTTCAACTAGGTGTGAAGATCAACCTTGCAGCTGGGTGCGTAGGGAAGGGAGAAAGAGAGAAAGAGAGAGAAGATATGCTAGCTAAGAGCACAGATAGAACTGTATTCTTTCATCTAATATATTATAAAGCAGTTTTGTGGGCATAGCCCTAGGGAGAGGGTGAACCACATATATCCTGGTGTGTGTGTGTGTGATTGATGTTGTGTTCTTTGTCATTTGGTATGTTGTTATTGTGATATTGTGTTAGATTTGAGATATAACTTGTGTAGTAGGTTTGAGGAAGATACAGAATACTGGGTTGCTGCGTGTTGTTGCTTTGAATCCACTTTGCATTCCTTCTAGTTGTAGACACCTGTGTCTTGCAACGCCCTATAGCTACTTCGGGTGAGAATGCATCTGCCTCGTAGGTGTTGCCGAAAGGGCCAGTAGTTAGGGCTTGTTGGTGTGCTCTTGAGTATTGAACCCTAGGTCTGCCACTGTGCCAACAAGATCTATCTAAACACAGGCAAGCTTCATTCTTTTAAAACCAACAATCCTCTTTGCAAGAACATTCCATAAAGCGACAAGCATATACTATTGATTGGAATTTACCACAAGACGATTATGCACCAAGGATTCATCTCTACCGTGTTTTGAACTCAACTCAAGGTGTTGCCAATAACACATAATTGCACCTACTCACCTCCTTCTTCACAAAACCGTTGATAAGAGAAACATGCTTCAAACTAGACCCATTGCTAACATAAACCTGCTTCAAACCATACATTGTTTATTATTCAACAAATTAATAGAACGCGTCCTCGAGCTTATCTCGATTGCAGATTCAAGCATCCAATAGGCATGGATCAAAGTCAATTGTTGACTTTTCTCCATTCCCATTGGATGCCCTGAATATGCAATTGAGATAAGGAAACTTCATCACATCACAACCAACACATTGTAATGAAATGCATGCAGGCTCTTCTAACACACACCTACTCACTTTCCATAGTTGAGACCACAATTACATAGTGTATTATGAACTCTCAAATATTGAGAGAATTATAGATATCACGGTTGTGAATATTTAGATTCCCACTTCCACATATATATAGTCTGAACCATGGGTGTTTCCTTGAAATGGTTATCAAAACAAAGGTATGATATTTTATTAAATTTTACATCTCAGGTTAGCTTTTAATACTTCGCTCTAGCTCTTACTTGACTCAAGTTGGTAATTAGAGATTGGTTGTAGGAAGGACCTGCCCTCGACATAGATTAAATTAAAATTACAAAAAAATTGAACGTCATTATAGCAATTGTTTTTCATACAAATCCTTTCAAGCTTCTGACAGAGGACGAGGTCTTGACAATTCATGTTGTGGAAATATCTGTCGACAAGAAATCAAGTTTGTTTCATTTCCACTGTAAAGAAGCATAGTTGCAACAATGTAATGTTGGTGTCCACAAAAATAAACACAAAAACCATCATTTTCCTGTCCACATATCTATAAAGATCTTGTAGTAATAATTTAACCACAATAATTAACCTTGACATCTACCTCTAGTGTTTCCCTCCTATGGGTGATGGACTTAGGTGTCAAGATTAAGAAGGTTTCATTCCAAAATCCTCAAAACAATTGATGATGACATGCTTACTAATGATTCCATATGACCTTCGTTGCTTGTTCCTTTAACCTTGAATTACACTGTAGGGAGAACGCTCATCAACCAAATAGATTGTATAAAGAACCATTCAGTTAAGTTCTTTTAAAACGTTTTATAGAATGGTATAGTGATATGGAAGTCTGTAATTTCAATTAGAATTATAGTTTGGATAACACAATAATGAGATCAAAATAATTTTTATGTTGAAATCCAACCAAAACAATAGAAAATGAGCAATTTAATTCAACAATAGACATCACTTTATTTTGTTGACCTATTATCTAATTGTTCAAAACATTTGTAACCCGAAACAATGATCATCAGTTTCTATGGATTTGTTGACACTTGTAGCCTCTTCTTGTCCTACAAGAGCAGTGTAAGCTCTTCATTAGTATAGATATGATGACCACAGGTATCTCCATCCAAGCAGTTGGATAACTCCTACCCCCTAGGTGTTGTGACTTTCCTAGGAACACTTCCTTGGTACATTCACATTATTTTTTCCCATATCATGCATATATACCTCATAATAGAACCAAGGACATTGTGAGCAATAATATTAACTATTGATTATATGAACAACACCATAATGGTTTTGTAGTCAATAACCTTGAATATAGATTCTCTTATTCAACTGATGGTGTATACCCAATTTTGGGCCTACAAGACTCTGGTTTTACATACCTGTTAGTTCTCGACCATGTGTCTCTTCATTTTATTCCAAATGTAATTTTGACACTCACATATGTCTTCATATTTAAGCTAGGTCAAGGTTATGCATATCTGAAGTGGGAAGTGAGAGCTTTGCCATACAAAAATCTCCTACCTATAACTTTAGATTTTGCAGCTGTAAACTTGCATGCAATTATAAAACGATGATTAATAAGGGGCTCTTTCAAACTCTGATTTTAGTGACCCTTTCCACAATATTCTTTGTCCTATGATTAAATCATAATTACAATTCACTAGATAAAATGTACAATTCCAAAAGAAAAGGTTTTTGACACTATTGATTCCATTAATACAACTTAAAAATCTACAATTTAAAAAAATATTTTTTTATTCATGAGTACAATGAAATTTACAATTTTCATACAACTTGAAAATATACAATTTTAAAAAATATTTTTTATTCATGAGTACAATGAAATTTACAATTTCAAAAGATCTAATGACAAATTTCAGAAAACATTACATTCACGTAAAGATAAATAGAAAAGAACCAATGCTTAACTCCTTAATCTACTCCTCGGCAAGTTATTGTACTCTTTAACTAATAGGGATTATTGCACTATTTAACTTTTAACTAATAGGGACTATATATTCGTGTTGTACTATTTAACTAATAGGGACTATGTATTAGTTCATTCCCAATATTACATGAAAAAGGCATTGGCTAAACATTCTACCTTTTGTTTTTTTTGGTCGGATTCTGGCAATGTAAATCTCGATAAAATCACTATTTTTTGTTGTTTAAATTTCATTTATGAATGCATAAATGGATTCAGTCTGTTGAAAACCCCTGGTGTGATGAAAACCCCTGGAGCACTCCGATTATACAAAGTTAGGCACTCAAATATCCAAATCCAACCATTCCTCACTGGACTTCGGGAAAAATCAAACATAAAAAATCCTCGGAAAAGAGCCAAAAGGTAGAACATTTAGACTACACTCATGAAAAATGAACGTGGACACATTTGAAAGCTTCGCTTTGTGTTTTCACAAAAAGAATGAGGTATAAATTTCTACCAAAAAGGAATGTTGTATACATTTCTACCAAAAGCCAAAACAAAGACAATTTAAGTATTAATGTTTAGAAAGGGAGTATTGGAGTTTCTTTATTTTCCCTATATTGTAATATGAAGTTAGTAAAGACATGGCATAACATTGAATAGACAATTTTATAATGATTGCTTTTATGTTGATTTTTTTTTTCACGCAAAAAAAAAACAGTTCCACTGTTATTCTATTATGAGTCAAGTGAAACTTTCAAATACATATGGATCATAAGTTTAATGATCTCATCATAATATATAAAAAAAAATGTAATCAATTCTATTTCTATCCCTGATTCCTTCATACTGTGAAGTGACTACAAAATACATATTATGATACTTACAAAATCATAACAAAACAGTTTCCATCTATAGAGCTCTATCTTTAAAATATGTAGTATTTATCTGTCGTGACTACATATCCTTCCACAGTTTCTTCATAAAAGAGCCATCCAATAGGTTGCTTCAAAGCCTTATTTGATAAAGTGTCTTCTTCTGAATTGAATTTCCTGCGAACATGCATAAATTTGATTCAATCAAATTTGTCTTTTAATCTCCTGATCTTGTCCTTCCAAGAATTAAGATATAGCAGGTTCAAATTGGATTTTGCATTAATCTAGTCAATAGTCACCTTTGAGTCTCCATCTACCATCAAGTTTTTAATGGATAATCTAGAAGTAAAAATTAAAAGACCCCATAAACCCAATAATTCTTCTTTCATATTGTTTCCATTGCCTCCAACAAAATGAGCTCTGAAATAGTGGCATGTAGTGATTTTCAGGAAAATACCAATGCCACAGAAATCGTCAACAATTACGCCATCAAAGAAACCTATTGGAGTATCATCAAAGAAAATTGGATTGAGAATATATTTGAAATTGTCATCTTCAGAAATACCAATGCATTCTTTGATTGATAGGAGGATTTTAGTGATTGTCCTGGACTCTTGTCTATGCCAATTCTCAAATAAGATTTTATTTCTGTATTTCCAAATTCCCCAAATCACCAAAAATGGAATATGCCTCATTTTTGGGTATTCAATAAACTAGAGCTTCAAATTTTCTTCTATAGAGGAACAACTCCAAGATTTCGACATCTTTAGATAATTCAGAACATATTTCCAAATGTTTTGAGTTGTATTACAATTCACAAAGAGATGAGTGGCCGACTCTTCATCTCTGAGACAAAGACTACAAACCGATGGTTCAATACCTCCTCTCTTCCTAAAATTCACACCAGTAAGTATAAAATCCTTCAAGCATAGCCACATAAAACATATAATTTTAACTAGGATGTTTACTTTCCAGATAAATTTATACCACCATATATTTTCATCCAAAATTTTAAAGAAAGTAATGGATTGATAGGCTAAATTTGCAATTACAGCACTCGTAGCTCTGTTCCAAGACCATACAATCTTTTCCCTTGTGTTATTTAGTGAGATACAATTGCTCCTTAACATTGTAAGATAGTAATTCCACTATGTCAACAGCTCGTCTATCAGTCCAAGTTGATTGGCCTCGTACCAATTGTGATTTGTTCCAGAATCATTTGGGAAGGCCGCCTACACTAAGGAGAAAATATTTAATCTGTTTAAACATTGGATTAAAGGACCTAGGAGTTTATAAGAAGAATTGCATCCTATAAAGGGATCATAACCAAGTATAACCTGATTACCACAACCAATCAACCATGCCATCCATCTTTTAATGATGGGGAAGGAAAACATGAAATTCTTCCATATGATAGATGCTACCGGGTACTTGCACTCCTCTCTGCGCAACCAATAAATTAAATCTAAACCTTTCAAATATTTCTTGTTTAGGATCGAATTCCACAGTCCTTTTCCAAATAATCCTCTCCAGCAAGACTTAGTAGCCAAGGACTGGGTGAACCAAGAAATATTTTTAATGCCCCATCTACTAGTTTCTTTTGGTCTAGCAATATTTTGCCATTTTGTTAGGTGGAACCCTGTACTTTTTTTTTCTCCTTTCTAAATGAAATTAGAAATAAGTAGTTGGATTATGTGTATAATGGATGATGGAATATTAACAAGACTAATCCAGTAAATGAGAAGACTCTGCAGTACAGATTTAGCTAGAATAAGCCTGCCTCCCAAGGAGAGCCATCGAAAAGTCTAATTTCCAATCCTCTTCTCAACCTTTTGTGTCATCCAGTTCCAATCGGCCACCCTGTAGTTGTTTGATTTTAAGTAAAAATGTAAGTATTTAATACCTTGATCAATGCAAACAAACTGTATATTGAAGGCTTCCTTCAATCTTTGCTCCAAACTATGATCAATATTTTGTGCAAGGAAGCACGACTTCTGACAATTTACATCCATCCCAGAGGCTTGAAAGAAATTAGATAATAGAGTTTTAAAAACCATCCAGTCCTCATATTTTCCAACGCCTAGAATGAGTACACCATCAACAAAGAAAAAATGTGAGATGATAGTCCCAGAAACAACTTTAAGTCCCTGAAACGGCCCTGTTTCCACAACTTGCTTCAATAATCTTCTTAAACACTCAAAAATCAAAAGGAACAATAATGGGGAAAGAGCACATCCTTTTCGTAAACCCCAATGGCTCTTGAAGAACTCAATTGGAGCTTAGTTTACGAGAACTGCCATATTAACAAGTGTAATACAGGCCATGATCCAATGTGTAACCTCCCATTTTAGACCAATCTGAAAAAGAAGTAACCGAAGAAATTGCCAACTCACTTTATCATATGCCTTCTTTAAGTCCAACTTCAAAATAATTGTGCTTAGGTTTTTAGTCCTGGAAGTGTGTAAGCATTCTTGAGAAATTCCCACAGCATCAAATATCAACCTATCCTTAAGAAATCCAAATTGTTTGAAGGAAATACTTGAAGCCAATTTGTCTTTTATCTCGGAAGCAATGATTTTAGAAATCACTTTATAAACAAAGTTACAAAGGGCAATAGGTCGAAAATCATTAAAATTTTCTGGCTTGCTTACTTTGGGAATAAGATCAAAAAAGGTAGCATTAAGTGCTCCCAGAATATGTCATGTGCATCTAGATTCCTCAACAACTTTATGCAAATCCTCTCCCATAATGTCGAAAAAAACCTGAAAAAGTTCTTGCATCCATCCATCAGGGCCAGGGATTTTTTCTTTTGGAATTTTACAGACTATTTCTTTTATTTCCTCGATAGTGACAGATTTACGAATCTCTTCATTCTCGTCATCATTAAATAATCTGGGTACTTCCTTGAGAACATTGATTTGGTTACAAGTGTCTTCTGAATCAATCGCACTATACTGAGATTTAAAATGATTATAAGCAGTCTCCTTAATCTTATTTTCTGAGGATTTGAGATTCCCCTCATCATCAGTTATATCCCATATAGCATTTTGACATCTTCTTTGAGAGGCATATTTATGAAAAAAATTAGTCTTTTTGTCCCACTTTGCAATCCAAATTGCTCAACTCCTGAGCCTCCATGTGGATTCTTCTATTGTAAGAATTAAATATTTCCTTTGTTCGAGAGACCTCAGTGGATCCAAATATTCCTGCACGAAGACTTGTGAGGGACAATTCTCAAATATTTTTGACATTTTTTGTTCAATGTTATATAGCTGTATGTGTATTTGAAACTTTTTTATTGTCTACCAGTGTATTACAACTTTCTTTAAATGCTTCAACTTGGAACATAGCAGGTGGATTGAATAAATATCTGACCAACTTCTCATATCTTGCCAAGTGTCTCTATCAATAGAAGTGAAACCCAGAACTGATATCCAGGAGTTGTTGAATTTAAAAGGAGGGGTGATTTTATGGGATGTCTTCTCAAATTGTAAGAAAATCAGATTATGATCAGAAATGGATGATTTAATGGTCCAGGACCGAATTTTTCTATGATTTCCAAGAAGATTTTTATCGATAAGAAACTGATCTAACCTTTTCGAGATTCCAGCTAACCTAGCTCTATCATTCCTCCATGTTGGTGCTAGTTGGGTCGGTTGGACATCCACTAATCCCATATTAATGAGGAGATTTGAAAAGTAATATGCAAGAGGATCACTCCTATCCAAATTCCCCCACACCTCCCTAGAGGAGAGAGTGAAACTAAGATCGCTACCTACTATAATGCCCTCTTCGTTCAGTAACCTGGAATCTAATATGTGTTTCCAGAAAAATTCCCTTTCTTTATAAGGAGCATAACAATTGAGGAGTTTCACCTGGTCCACTGAGTGTTTTAATCTTCCTTCTAGAAAAATACCTGTAGTAGTGCCAAGAGAACATAACTCAGCATAAGCTGGGTTCCATCCAGATAATAAAGCACCCGAATGTCCAATTGGGTCCAGTGCAACAACATTCCAAGTCAAAAACATTGTAGAAAGTAATGTTTCACCTTTTCACCATCCACCAAGGTCTCTTGCAAAAAGACAATGTCAGGCTTTACCTGTTTCAGAAGTAATTTGAGGGAAGCTAATTTAGTGGGTCCCCCAAACCCACGAAGGTTGAAGGAGAAAATAATCATAAGGGAACAAAGGGGGTCGGTTGGCATGCCTTAAGGGTTGGGGAAGAAATCCTTTCAGAGTTAGGAATCGAGGAAACAGTAAGAGAGGGATCTGGATCAATAGTAACAGTGGTTAAGGCCTCAAATCTTGCCATACCACCATCAATTTCCCCGGGAGGTTTCTTAGGGAGGCGGCGTCGAGGATTTTTTCGTAAAGTCACATTTGAGTGATTTGCAAGTGAAGGCACAAACTTATTGCAAATAGGGAGTAGTGTGGGTGATAAGGCCACAATCGACTTGGTCTTAGGGAGTTGTGAGTCCTCAAGGAAATTATCTCTATTTGTAGGGTCAATGAGACAAAAAGGATTAGTACTTTCTTCGGCTAATGGGATATAAGGAGCATCCAAAAACACCAAAGTAGAGGTAGGTGGTTCTTTCCCAACAGAGTATATCATTTTAGAACCAACAATATTGGAAGGTTCATCAACAGACAAAACACTATCAAGGGGAGGAAGAGGTTGTGTGTCGCTGGGGGAGCACTAAGGAGAAAAACCAATACCCAACCCTTCAGTAACTAATCCAGGGAAAAAACCCGAATCATCCACCTTTTTCAAAAGGAGATCCCAAAAATATTTGAAAATCTTGTGAACCCATCTTTCTTTGTCCTTTAAATAATTAAACTCATCAGGGGAGAGTTTATCAAAAAAAGAGGGGGAAAAAAATGCATCTTACCAATGAAGGAGTCACGGTCGAAATTCTTTGTTTTGAAGCTTCCATCTAGGACAACAGGTGTCTTTGGTTTCTCTGTGTCATATTTACGCTCTAGGGAGTCCAGACTAAAAGCCTTGAGATGTCCTAGTTTCCAGCAGGAGTGATATATAAAGGGCTCTCTCCAGTAGTCAACCAGTTGAAAAAGAAGTGTGTCTCCAATAGCAATATCAATAGCGTCTGATAACCCTCTATCAAGATCCATTTCCACCAGAACCCAAGCGAGTTGTTTATTATTCCAGTAGAGTGAGTTCTCATTGAAATAGATAAACTTCCCAACCGTGTTGGCAATAGCTTCAAAAAACTTTACAGACCAAAACTCGATTGGGAAATCTGATAACAACATCCATAAAAATGTTTTTTTGAAACTCTTAGAGAGGGGGTTGAAACCAAGGTACCATCTCTTTAGCATTAAGATACCTCTACCAATTATCCAAGGAGAGTTCAGAACTCTCAATAAATATCCTTCAGATAGAAAATGAAAAACCATCCAATGATTGGAGAGGAGACTAAATCTAGGATTGTATCCTACCAAGGGCTTCCAAAAACCTAAAATCTAATACAATAGTTGGACCTTAGTCATTCTGGTGTAGTAAAATTTACCTACAAGTGATTTTTCTGATAAACTGGCAACTTTTTCCATAGCGATATCCTTTCTGAGAACACAGCTTGACATGGGCTCCCTAACTTTCCAACTCTTCAGCTTATGATGAGATCGCACAAGACTACCAGTAGCTCTATTGTGTCTGACACCTCCTATTCTATGTGAAGGCTTATGCATAGGAAGGGTCTTTTCATTAGAGCTTGGGAAAGGTTTTTCAGTCATTTTAGAAAGTACACACAGGTTGTCTTCTTGAGGGAGGCTTCCCATGTGTCGACCCTCCCCAAGGCCCGTGACATTCATGTGATCTGGGTCAAGTTCCCTTCCACGTCCCGGATCGGAGGCCAACTGTTGATAACACGCAGAAGGGAGTGACGTATGCTTATCACATGTTGTTGTCCCTTCTAAAGACTGGTGCAAGCACTCGTACATAAGTTTGTAGGTGTCATCTGCCAGGTAAAGGCCTTCACTAGCCCACATTCCATCTTCGTCATCCCATGAGAGATGCACTGGATCTGACATTTATCCACGTAAATGCTTAGTTGCACCTACCTAGGTCTAGTGTATCAACCAGTGCCATCACTGCAATCCACATAGACTACAGAAAAATCTACGCAAACTAAGCAAAACTACAGAAACCCTAACCCAATTCATCCTGCTAAAACTGTACCTCCTCTTCCCGCCTGCACTCCAATACGTTTAATATACCTTTATGCATTATAATGTTTATTTTTTATATTATAATTTAAGATTTAATGATTTAATTTAGTTTTTTTTTTAATTGTGTAGTAAAAATTATTTTAATAGTTTGGTTTTGGTATTTGCAAATGTTATTATTAAATTTTTTATCCACCAAAAAATATGGGACCAAAACAAATTATTTTTAAATTTCATCATCCACATTTTCATTATCATTTTTAAAATAAAATCATTAAGACCATAAGGATTTACACACTCTCTCTCTCTCTTTTCAAAATGTGCAATTTTTTAACCAATTTGAGAGTTATTGTAAGAGTTCATCATCAAAATAGTGAACCAACTTCAAACAAGATCATTTTAATTGCAATATCTTTATGATTCCAATTAACAACATTAATATGAAAACTTCCCTCAAATTACTTAGACACACTCTATTTTCATTCAATATCTCATGTCCTTTGTTTCTTATACATGAACAACCAAAGATGACCCTATATAAGGAGTGAGATATTGTAATGTAGCGGGAGAATCCACAGTTTCAACTACCACAATGGTCCATTCACCTGCTTAGAAAATATGTTAGTACTATATTTATCTATTGTATCCTTTAAAAAAAATATTAAAACATAAACATACCCATTATAGTACTTATTAGTCCCTACCCTTCGCGTTGATAGGGACTATTGTAATCGATTCTCAGTTTTGTTATTAGTCTGGCACGTAAATCAAGGTATTTTTATTGATTTATCCTAAGTTTGGGTAAACTATACATTTCTTCTCATCCCATTTTATGTTTTAATGTAACTTTTAGGTTTGAGGCCTTATTTGGCCTCTTCCCAAGGTAGAGCCCCTGCATTTCCCACTAGCATCTTACTTTAAATCTCACATATGAGTACTATTTTTTCTCGAATGAAGTAATGCTAGAAATGACTCTAGCATTACTTCACAAACATGAAATGTTTGTATAAAAATTTTCTTCATCCCATAGCCCATAGAGCATTTGCTATTGAGCTACCACCTACACACCATGCAAACCTTCACCATCGTGCTCACGCCATTAGTTTTGTTATTAGTCTGGCACGTAAATCAAGGTATTTTTATTGATTTATCCTAAGTTTGGGTAAACTATACATTTATTCTCATCCCATTTTATGTTTTAATGTAACTTTTAGGTTTGAGGCCTTATTTGGCCTCTTCCTAAGGCAGAGCCCCTGCATTTCCCACCAGCATCTTACTTTAAAGTTCACATATGAGTACTATTTTTTCTCAAATGAAGTAATGCTAGAAATGACTCTAGCATTACTTCACAAACATGAAATGTTTGTATAAAAATTTTCTTCATCCCATAGCCCATAGCCCATAGAGAATTTGCTATTGAGCTGCCACCTACACACCATGCAAACCTTCACCATCATGCTCACGCCATCGTGCTCATCCCACCGTGCCCACTTGACACCAATACTCTTCTTGTGGCTAGGAAAATCAACAAGATCCCATGTCTTGTTCTTCTCAATGGAGTCAATTTCTTGGTTCATGGCTTGAACCCAATGTGGCTCCTTAGCTACTTCCTTAAAATGTGTAGGTTGACATGACATTAAGGAAAATAGATTGTGTTGTTCAATGTCATCCAATTGCTAATGGATTTCTCTCAAACTTCGAGTTCTCTGATTTTGAGGTTCAGAGAATGAGCCTCTGCTTGAAGTTGAGTTATTTTGAGAGTTTTTCAAATTGTCTTTGTACCTACAATCTTGGAAGAGAAGGTTGAGGTATTGGTTGTCCTGAATTTTCTGCATTTTCAGAACTTGGCAGCAATGGATTTTGACTGTCCATTTGTTGATTTTCTGATTCATTCCAGAATTGATTTTCCAGAAATTTTACATCTCTGCTGAGAATTAATTTCTTTGAGATTGGATTGTAAAGCCTGTAAGCTTTAGATGTTTCACTATATCTAGTGAATATACATTTCTCACTTCTATCATCCAATTTCTTCCTTAATTCGGAAGGTATGTGAGTGTATGCTATGCATCCGAATGTCCTTAGATGTGCAACATTTAGCTTTGTCCCACTCCATACTTCTTGAGGGACTTTCAGCTTTAGACTAGTGGTTGGAGATCTATTCAAGAGATAAGCTGAGCATGCTACTGCTTCAGCCCAAAAA
>JASDQU011403523.1:62177-85935 GCA_032191745.1 Picea mariana
GCCTTTGCAACCCCTCTTGTTAATTATATGATTTAAAGATATGAAGTAGAGTAATTGTTTTTAAATGATAAAGTGTGAACAATGTTTAAGCTATGAAATTAGAAGTGTATATCACATCATTTAGAAAAAGTATGAGGTCTCCCACCTTTAGGTTAAAAAAACATAAAAAAACTTCATGTGTGTTGGTGAGTTACTAAAGCAATGGACACATCAATGGTTTTTTTTTTTCAAAAATTATATATGTAAATTGTTTTAAAACATATGTTCTTTACATTAAAGTTTTCATCAATCGGATATTCTATCAACTTTAATTTTGATTTATTATTTTTTGAAATTTTTATATATAAATTGTTTTAAAACATACAAATTTTTATGTTTATTTTTTTTCAATTATTAAAAATTTAGTATTTATTAATTAATAATATTATAAAAAATTGATTTATTATTTTTTGAAATTTTTATATATAAATTGTTTTAAAACATACAAATTTTTATGTTTATTTTTTTTCAATTATTAAAAATTTAGTATTTATTAATTAATAATATTATAAAAAAGATTAATATTTAGAACATATTTTTTAGATTGAAAATGTTTTTTAATTTTAAATTAAAATCTAAAACTATTTTTAATAAGGGTTATTTTCCTTAAACATAAAGGAACATATTAATAACACAAGAAGAACTAGATTAAAAAATATCAGAAATATTAATTGCAAAAGCAATAAATGGTATTGACTCTTTATACCTCTTCAGGGGTCATGAGCGGAAAATTAAAAAGTATGTGTCAAACTTAGACCTATGTTTAGTGGTAATTCCAACTATCATAGCGCGTCTAGAAAGCACCCATTTCATATCATTCCTCAACGCGTCGTTTGCATCTTCAAAAACACTCATGCGTGCTCGCTTGCAGTTTCCAACGATCAAAATCGACTGCCTTTGCTCCAATCATCCAATTTATTATATCTGTTCATAAGTCCATACTTTTCATATTCCAATACCCATGGCAAAACTGACTACCGCCCTCAATCACTGTGACAGTGCTTCTGCTGCTGCTGCTGCTGCTGGTTCTTCCTCCATGGCCTCCTCTTCTTCCTCCATGGCCTCCTCTTCTGCCTCGATTTCTTGTTCTCACTATGACGTCTTCATAAATCACCGCGGGCCGGATGTAAAAGACACCTTTGCCAGCCATCTCTACAGACGCCTTCTTGATCATGGATTGAGTGTCTTTTTGGACAGGGAGGAATTGGAGGAGGGACATGACATTTCTTCCCAAATAGAACAAGCTATCGGTGGTGCCTCTGTCCACATTGCAATTTTCTCTGAGAGGTACGCGGAATCTTATTGGTGTCTGAATGAGCTCGTTTTCATGAAAAACTCCGAGGCTACCAGTCCTCGGAGGGTTACCATTCTTCCCATCTTTTTCAAGGTGGATCCTTCTGAGGTCCGCCATACAGAGAAAAATGGAAGGTACGCTGAAGCCCTGCGGATGCTCCAGGACAAAAGAACAACCGTCCCTCAAACTGGTGAAGGGAAGCCACGCTACGGCCCCGAAACTATTCAGAGTTGGAGAACTGCACTGTCATATGTTGCAGGCCTGAGCGGTTTCGAATTGAAAACATATAATGGGTGAGGATCTGCCACAATCTCTCCCAGTCYGTGATAGTATTGAATTTGTTGGAATGATATAAGACGCATGATGTTTACTTTCTTACTTCTTATGTTACTTTGTGAATGAATATTATTCAGGGACGAGGGCGMGCTCTTGGATGATGTCCTCCAAAGCGTTTTGAAAAATCTTCCAAAACAACCTTTGTATGTGGCTGAACATCCAACTGGGTTGGACCAAAAACTAAAAGAATTTGAAAAGAAAGYGTGGCAGGAGCAGGAGGAGCAGGTGAAACTCAAAGTTGTGGGGATTGTGGGTGTCGGCGGGGTTGGAAAAACGACACTCGCCAAAGCATTCTTCAAYCGTCACAGGTCAAATTACAATGAATCCTCCTTTATAGTTAATGTTAGAGAAATGTCTCCAAATATTTTAAAAAGTAAGCTCATTGAAGGCTTGAAACTTGGGAATATCGAAACTGAGTGTCCAGAGGAAGGTATAMGGAAGCATCCCTTATCTTGTCACGCTCTTATAGTTTTAGAYGATGTAAATGATGCCAATCAACGGGAAGTGYTTTTGYCAATTAAGGATATCCTTAGCCCGGGAAGCTTGATTTTGGTTACATCGCGTGATAAGCATGTCCTCGAAAGCTATGGAGTGTTAGAGAGATCCCTTTATTATTTAAAGGCACTGAATATCACGCAATCCAAACGACTCTTCTGTTGCTATGCCTTACATCAGCCACATCCACTACCAGGATTTGTAGATCTGGTAGATCGGTTTGTTAGAGTGTGCAATGGATTGCCATTATCATTGAAAGTGGTTGGCGCACTAGTTTCTGGAAGACAAAATGATTACTGGGAAGATCAATTGGTTCGACTTCAAAGCAATTTGCCTAAGCAAATAGAGAGTTGTTTTAAAATAAGTTATGATTCACTTGAGGAAAATGATCAGTCAATATTCTTAGATATTGCTTCTTTCTTCATAGGAGAACACAGAGATAAGGCAATCAGGGTATGGGGTAGGGCTGGTCTTCAAAATCTGGAGGACAAGTGTCTGATAGAGGTGGACAGTAAAGGTAAAATAAACATGCATGATCACATTAGAGATCTCGGAAGAAAAATTGCTAATGAAGTATCCATGCCCCGTCGTATTTGGCTTTCGACAACCAACATCACTCATGATTTGATGCAGCAATCGTCACATGTAAGTAATTCAATAATCCAAACCTTATTCTTCAGTTTAATGAAATTTTAATCTTCAAATTTTCTTGATTCAAGATAAAGATAGATCGGTTTAGTGTAGATTTTTTCATCAATGAACAGGTAGGAAGAGAAGTTCACGGAATTAGTATGGTTAGTTCCTCAGTTGATTTCTTCCGAGATAAACATCTCCAACTTTCAAATACCAAGAGTTCACAAATACCACCGATCAAAAGTTCACAAATCAGGCATCTATTGCATAATTTCCATTTTAATAAGTTGCAAGTTGTTGCAACCGAAGAAGATTATGTAGAGGACATATTGAGGGAGCAGCCACCAAATTTGAGATGGCTCCGCTGGTATAGATATTCCCACTCTTCCTTGCCTGATTGGATTCCGATGACCAATTTAAGAGTTTTGGAGATGGAGGGAAGCAGTTTGAATATACTGTGGCCACATCAACCTCAAGTAGGAAAATATGTATGTTTTTATTATTATTCATTTAATTTTTAATTTTGTAGGCTACAATCTTATGTTGAAACTTGAACATTATAGGAACTCATTTTGTAGGCTAGTATCTTATGTTGAAATTTGAACATTACAGGTGCTGCCACTCTATCTAAGAGAGTTAAATATCTCGGCTCCCCTTTCACAGATTCCAAGGTCTATAGGGCGGCTCAAGTACCTAGAAAGGATTGCCATATGGAATCACTCCAAAGCAGTCACAGTGGAAAGGTTGCCAGACGAATTCTGTTTTCTGCGCTGTTTGAAATACTTAGTTTTCAAAGGGTTCTCAAGAATGGTGTCGCTGCCTGTTTCCTTTGGAGAGCTAACAAATCTCCAGCTCATCAATTTGGAAGGTGCTTCTTCTTTGTTGAGGCTTCCGAGTTCATTTGGCAATTTAACTCGACTTAAACATCTATCATTGAGGGGTTGCGAGAATTTGACCATCTCAGATGGAAGTCTTGGAGATATTACAATGCTGGAATACTTGGATCTTTCATCCTGTATGCAGGTGATCGATTTGCCTCCCCAAGTCGCACATCAACGGTCCTTGCAAAAGTTATATTTGCAGGAAACGAAGCTAAAAAAATTCCCAAGCGTTATTGGAGACCTCTGCAATTTGGAAGTTCTAAAATTAAGTAGCGATCTGTTGGAAGTGCTCCCACTTTGGCTCGGTGACCTCAAAAGCTTGAAGGTCTTATCACTCTCTTCTTCACCGCAATTGAAATCCTTGCCCGATTCCATTGTACTGTTGACTCAGTTGACACATTTGGATATAAAGAATGGTAGGTTAGAATACTTACCAGAACATCTTCTGAAGATGAACAATCTAGAATCTTTAGAGGTATCAGATTGTCCGCTGCGCGAACTTCCATTTAAAAGGGTTGTAGGGGAAAGAGAAACACTCTTATCATTAGAAGGGGAAAGAGAGTTGAATAAATTGAACTCCTCCATTGAAAGATGCATGTTTGGGCTCAAGAGGTTAGTGCTGTCAGGCACAGAAATAAGGGAGTTATATTTTGAAGAAGGTGTTTGCCCTAACCTTCAACAACTGTCCTTGATTGGGTGTCATGAATTAAGGCAAATAGGATGGCTTTGCGGTCTGCCAAAATCTCGAGATCTCAACATCAGGAACTGCTGTGTAAATGTTGAGGAGCTTCCCGGTCCTGAAACGTTGATATCTTTGAAGATGTTGGATGCTCAGGGATGTGATAAGCTCGGGAGAATAGAAGGGTCGGGGCAGCTTACAAAGCTTACAAAACTAAATCCTAATGGATGCAGGGAGATACAAGAGCTGCCAAACGTGGAATATTTGACTGCTTTGGAGTGGTTGAGTGTTAGTGGATGTGAGAAGCTCAAAAGCATCCTAGGGTTGGGGCAGTTCACAAAGCTTAGAACATTAGATGTTGGGCAATGCCGTGAGATACTAGAGCTGCCAGGTGTGGAATATTTGACTTCTTTGGAGCGGTTCATTGTTAGTGGATGTGAGAAGCTCAGGAGCATACCAGGGTTGGAGCAGTTCACAAAGATTACAAAACTAAATCTAAGTGGATGCAGTGAGATACGAGAGCTGCCAGGCATGGAATGTTTGACTTCTTTGGACTGGTTGAGTGTTTATGGATGTCAGAAGCTCAAAAGCATCCTAGGCTTGAGGCAGTTCACAAAGCTTAGAAAATTAGATGTTGGGCAATGCCGTGAGATACAAGAGCTGCCAGGCGTGGAATGTTTGACTTCTTTGGAATGGTTGAGAGTTACTGGATGTGAAAAGCTCAGGAGCATACCAGGGTTGGAGCAGCTCACAGAGCTTAGAGAACTAAATGTTAGTGGTTGCCGTGAGATACGAGAGCTGCCAGGTGTGGAATATTTGACTGCTTTGGAGCGGTTGAGTGTTCGTGGATGTGAGAAGCTGAGGAGCATACCAGAGTTGGGGCAGCTCACAAAACTTAGAGAACTAAATGTTAGTGGATGCCTTGAGATACAAGAGCTGCCAGGTGTGGAATATTTGACTGCTTTGGAGCGGTTGAGTGTTCGTGGATGTGCGAAGCTCAGAAGCGTGCCAGGGTTGGGGCAGTTCACAAAGMTTAGAASATTAGATGTTGGGCAATGCCGTGAGATACAAGAGCTGCCAGGYGTGGAATATTTGACTTMTTTGGAGTSGTTGARTGTTAGTGGATGTGARAAGCTTRGGAGCATACCAGRGTTGGRGCAGCTCACAAARCTTASAAAACTAAATGTTCGTGGATGCCGTGAGATACAAGAGCTGCCAGGCATGGAATGTTTGACTTCTTTGGAGGAGTTGAATGTTAATGGATGTGAGAAGCTCAGAAGCGTGCCAGGGTTGAGGCAGTTCACAAAGCTTAGAACATTAGATGTTGGGCAATGCMGTGAGATACRAGAGCTGCCAGGTGTGGAATATTTGACTTCTTTGGAGTCGTTGAGTGTTGGTGGATGTGAAAAGCTCAGGAGCACACCAGTGTTGGAGCAGCTCACAAAGCTTAGAGAACTAAATGTTAGTGGTTGCCGTGAGATACAAGAGCTGCGAGGCGTGGAATGTTTGACTKCTTTGGAGTGGTTGAGTGTTAGTGGATGTGAAAAGCTCAGGAGCATACCAGGGTTGGRGCAGMTCACAGAGCTTAGAGAACTAAATGTTAGTGGTTGCCGTGAGATACGAGAGCTGCCAGGTGTGGAATATTTGACTGCTTTGGAGCGGTTGAGTGTTCGTGGATGTGAGAAGCTGAGGAGCATACCAGAGTTGGGGCAGCTCACAAAACTTAGAGAACTAAATGTTAGTGGATGCCTTGAGATACAAGAGCTGCCAGGTGTGGAATATTTGACTGCTTTGGAGCGGTTGAGTGTTCGTGGATGTGCGAAGCTCAGAAGCGTGCCAGGGTTGGGGCAGTTCACAAAGATTAGAACATTAGATGTTGGGCAATGCCGTGAGATACAAGAGCTGCCAGGTGTGGAATATTTGACTTATTTGGAGTGGTTGAATGTTAGTGGATGTGAAAAGCTTAGGAGCATACCAGGGTTGGAGCAGCTCACAAAGCTTACAAAACTAAGACTTACAGGATGCAGTGAGATACGAGAGCTGCCAGGTGTGGAATACTTGACTGCTTTGGAGTGGTTGAGTGTTAGTGGATGTGAAAAGCTCAGGAGCATACCAGGGTTGGAGCAGATCACAGAGCTTAGAGAACTAAATGTTAGTGGTTGCCGTGAGATACGAGAGCTGCCAGGTGTGGAATATTTGACTGCTTTGGAGCGGTTGAGTGTTCGTGGATGTGAGAAGCTGAGGAGCATACCAGAGTTGGGGCAGCTCACAAAACTTAGAGAACTAAATGTTAGTGGATGCCGTTTGATACAAGAGCTGCCAGGCGTGGAATGTTTGACTTCTTTGGAGTGGTTGAGTGTTCGTGGATGTGAGAAGCTCAGAAGCGTGCCAGGGTTGGGGCAGTTCACAAAGCTTAGGACATTAGATGTTGGGCAATGCCGTGAGATACAAGAGCTGCAAGGCGTGGAATATTTGACTTCTTTGGAGTGGTTGAGTGTTAGTGGATGTGAAAAGCTCAGGAGCATACCAGGTTTGCCGCATCTCACAAAGCTCAGAGAACTATATCTCAGGGAATGCTATGAGATAGGAGAGCTGCCCGGTGTGGAACATTTGATGTCATTAAAGATTCTCGAAGTTTGTAATTGTCCCAAACTGCAATGGGGTAGGGGTGTACTTGAGCAGCTGCGGCAACAATTGATGAAAGGCCTCAAATACGAAAAACAAAGCAAAAGATGCAGTGTTCTTCAGTTTGTGTTTTTTTTAGCGTATCTATACTTTGTACATAGTCAAATAGTTGAGTGTAGTGTATAGTTATATGTAAATTTTCAAGTGATGCGATGTACGATGTGCTATATTGTATTATTGAATCTTTAATTTTAAATTTAAATTATTATTTTATTACTCAAATTTAAATTTAAATTATTATTTTATTACAAAAATTTTAGCATCAAATTTAATATTAATAAATATATTTATTTTTTTTCCACTTGATATTAAACAACAAGTGAATGGAGATTATGTGGAAAAATGCTTTAAATTGTTCGTATACGATATCTTATCATATTCACGCTTGGTTTAATATTAATATTATAATAATTAAATTGGTTTTTTTAAATAATTTATAATATTATAAAAAAACCAGTCTCACAATTTTGAATCTCAATCTAAAGAATGTGCACATGTTAATATTGTGAATACATTTTTATTTTTATTATATAAATTCATAATTTTGCAAATATTATATTTAGTATTAAGACTTAGTTTCTCCTCCCATGTTTTTTATTTTTTTTTACCAAACCTAAAATATTATTAGGGAATAAAAGATTTATAGAGATGATATGTGTTGTGGTTGGAGGCCTTATCTATAGCACTTAGGTCTACAAGGTTTATTCTCTTACATAAGGATCTTATTATATTGAAAGTAGCCAAGTGTTCTATAGTCTACTATGAGGGAGATGTTGTCATATAATGTTAAGTTACATGATAACAAACAATTTAAATAAGAAATAAATAACTATATATGTGACAATATATAAAAAATTAAACCAACTTAGATTGATTAAATAATAAAAAAAATTATACCATAAGAAATTTGATCCTCTTAATGTTTGATAAATCAAGAATTAAATTGAATCTAGGAGCTAAAATCATACAACTAATATGTACATGAAAAGAGGGAAAAATAATTTAAATTGTTCCCAAATCTTATTCATTAAACAAAATGGAATTTCATGATTATCAAATTCATGAAATTTACTATTAGCTTTGTTAGCACTCTGTAAATCTTGTTTGGCTAAATAGATAAACGACAAAGGTAACTATTTCAACCTACTTTAGAGCTGAAGCACTAGCCTGCTCAACTCAGAGAGGGTTCTCTCATGTCACTGGGTATTTCTTTGGTAATCAGTGGCTAGATTTGGTTTATGTTGGGGGTTTTTATAAAGTTGTCTAAGAAATGGGGGTGACATTTGGGCTATGGAGACAGAAATGAATAAAGCAATGACAAATCATTTGAACTATCAAGAGGAAAAAGGCTAAATGAGGCAACGAGTCTGAGTTTAAATTGAAATTTGCATGGCGAAAGAGGAAAAATGAAAACACATAACTGCATCAGAGCATATTAAAATGAATTATGAATTAGTTAGGAAGAAATACACAAAGTTTAGATTGCTAAACCAAGAGCATCATAAGATGACTTATGGGCCTTTAACTCTCCAATTTAAACATAAGAAAATGTAAATGGAATAAAGATCATAGGAAATACATACAATGAAAGAAAACATAGCTCATATCACAGCCAATTAAAATATTTTCATAAACAATCCAAAAATTGTTTCTACATTGTATATTCAGTTTATCTCCATGATTTTACAAAGTCGTCCTGCTTCGAGGGAAAGCCCCTCTTCCCTCCTCCTTTCTTTCTCCTTGGAATGATATATATAGAAAATTTACATGCGGGATTCAAAACGACTCAACTTCCCCACAGCTTAAAGATAGAGACTGGTTACAAAAAAGGAGTAACACATAACAACTATTCTCCTACTTTATAGGGAGCGTTATAAACAGGACTGACATATATGAGGCTTTTTTATTGAACGCCATATGTCCAAAATTTTCTGAAACATATTCAATTCAACCTGAGAACTTATTACAGATTGGTGATTTCTTCCTTTAGAGTGCTCAACCAGACTGGTTGGTTTTCCCCAATGCTCTCGATTTCCTCAGCTCTGATTCTTGTCCTCTGTCGCTTGCTCTGCTTCCTCTTTACTTCTCGTTTGTAGTGCCCATTCGCGTGTCCCGTGATGATTAAATCTCTCGTGATGGGATTTAATCTCATCTCTTTGTCCACTTCTGGTCCTGTTGCAGGATCTGTATAGAATTATGTTGCCAATATCTGTGCAACCAACCTCTCTTTCTTATTCACTAATGAATTCGCCATATTGGTTGAAAATCCTGGTTCACTGGATGTTGTTTGATCGGCTTTGTCGATGTCTCCCAGTTTTGCAGAAAACACGATTTTTTTCTTCCTTAACTTCACAGAAATTAGGAAGTTGATCCAGTTTGAGATTACTCTACTTACGAATGAAGCGTTGATTGCCTGGAGTAGAATAACGCCATCCATATTTTGAAGAGCGATAATCATTGAGTTTTAATCATGAATTGCTGACAAGAGTAACTGCAGGTATGTTGGTTTATCATGTTTGGCCAATCTATTTCAAATGATGAGCCTTTGAGTTAGTTATCTAGCAGCGATTACCTGGCATCGCATGAACGTAAAGTACCTAGATGAGTGGCGTGAGGTGATTTGACCGGTCGTCGCCTTTCCCTACACGAATTGTTGATTTGACGTATTCAAATGGCATTTGAACATGTGACATCAGGGCGTGGTTGAGCCACGCTTTTCGCCCCGATGCGCCTATGAGGGCGCCACGCGTCCATGGAATGAAACCATGGTATTTTCCCTTATGTGGATCAACTTCCTAATTTCTGTGAAGTTAAGGAAGTTGNTGAACATGTGACATCAGGGCGTGGTTGAGCCACGCTTTTCGCCCCGATGCGCCTATGAGGGCGCCACGCGTCCATGGAATGAAACCATGGTATTTTCCCCGGGCCGCCCTCGAAAAATTGTCCTCTGCGCTACTTCATCGCCCGATATGTGTCCTGGCTGTTGATTTGGAATGTTTCAAGATCTACGGTCCGCAGGGCCCCTCCTTTTGTGCCTCCGCTATATTTTCCCTTTTTCGCCAGATGTATTCCGGTCCTCCAAATCACGCCATATCTCTACGCTGCTTTAGTCCCCCACTAAATCTTAAACTTGGATCCTCTCTGAAAATTGTTATGGTGATAACATAGGCTCCAAGTGGGGATGCTATCCTCCCTGCGAGGTAGAAAAGAACTGTAGACCAAGTGCCTACCCATTGCGTTGTTCCCAAAGTATGTGTGTGTACCCTGCTCCAACCTATCACCATCGTCGGTTGAAAACCAAACTTTGCACACTATTCTTAACCAGATACTGATCATCGAATACACCGCTAAAATCTAACTGTACATACTACTAGAAATCCAAACTGAAAAATGCTTGACCAACAAGCTTATTCACACACTCCTACCTACCCTAACTGCTGAAAGGAGCTTCCAATCAAGTGAAATCATAATGCCAATGCATCCATGACAACATTTTATCCACTGTTTGTTTTCTTTGCATTCGCTTGTTCCAAAGCCTTTTTGTTGATAATTCATTCAAAACTCCATCCATAAATCCAAATCTCAAAAAATCAAGAACATTTGGATTGTTTACTTCCTCCAATAAAACTACAAATGGATCTTCTAAAACATGCACAAAACAACTATCCTATTTTACCCCTTCCACTGCATTCTTGTTTTCATGCGATTTAACCTATTGATTGCCATTGAGAAACTGAAAAGTTTGTTGAGAAGTTTGGAAGTAATAGTTTCTTGAAACATAAGACAACCATGGTTGAAGAACATCGTCTGGTGTAAAGAGACCCAAATTTAATACAGACACCAATTCATCACTCCCTTTATCCTTAATCTTGCAACCCACTATCCTCTGTAGATCTTGATTATAAAAAATTCCCATATAACATGCCATGGGATCATGAAAGACATGAAAGAATGTTTCCTTTTCAGGAGTTAAGACAGAAAAACAAGCTTCCTTCACAAGTGTTTTTTGCTCTTTCTTCATTTCTTCAATCTTGGGAATATTTTCGAATGAAATGACAACAATAGGTGTGTCTACTCTTCCATACATATCAACAAAAGAATTCATACATTCTTGAACATCTTCAAATATGATAGCCATATCATGTGCATCATCCTTTTCATTATCTTTCTGTACTTCTGATTGAAAAATGGCAAATGTTGTTTTGTTGTTTTCCTGAAACTCTATGTCATTTGTTTTTTCACTCCTTGGAGTCTCCATAGATGCAGTTTCAGAATCCTCATCCATGTCTAGGCCACTTAGAAATTGGACCACCACGTCATTTTCAGGGGGAAAGACAACTTTGAAACACTTTGTCTTGCTGGAAATATTATTGAATATCTATATTAGTTTGAGGAGAAGGAAAATAACCTTTAACAACAATTTCTTGATCAGCTTCTTCTTCTTTTTCAATTTGGTGTTTAAGCACATGTTGCAACTCCGAATTGGAATATCCTTTCAAGTAATCAACTACATGATCATTTAATGCATGTGAATGTTGTTGGTCTTCCTTACTGATAACAATTTCCTCATGTAAAACAATGTCACTATGAATGCAGTCAGACTTCCCTGTTTCTTCTGTTATATCATGATCTGCTTTCAACCATTCAAAGGAACAAAAACATAAAGGAAGACAGTTTTCATTTGTAAGTCCATTGCTTTCTTTGTATTCAACATCATGCTTGGAGGCTTTCTGATTCGAAACATTATAAACATTTTGATTCAACAATTTCAAAGAAGCAAAACAGAATGGCAAGGTTCTTTCACCTGATTCAAAACCTCCTTCATTTTATTCACTGTTGTCAATTCCTTTGGATTGATAAACACACTCATTTTCAGATTTATCTTCAACCAATGGCTACAATTTTGAATTGACAAGATCTTCTACATAACAAGTAACAGGGTCATCAGACACATGAGAAGATTGTTGCAATATCTGGTCAATTTGTTCCAGTGATTTAGTGTGGTTTGGCATCAACATACATTCATTTTCTTCAATGATGATCTCATAATTTTCTTTCAACAATTTAAATGCAAAAAAGCATAAAGGCAAAGAATTCCCTTCAACTGATTCAATACTTTCTACTTTGTAACTGTGATATATAGGCTGATTTCTCTCATTATACTGCTAAAAATGAATGTTTTCTGACAGAGAACATCCAACTAGTTGTTCTAGGAAGCTAACATCACAATCATCATCATATTTATCATATATATGAAAATCAACAACATCTGCAATATCATCTAACAAGAAAAAACTTGGAACATCAACCTGCTCTTCAACAGGCTGACTTGCAGCTTCATCTTCTTGATTGTTTACAAATTAATACATAAAACAATCAATCCTCTGCTTATCTCGGAATGAATCAGGAGTTAAACTAGCACCTCCTCTTTCAACAAGTGGAATATAATCTTTTGCAAAATTATAAGCATTGAAAACTTCAAGAGAAGCTATGATATTATTGACTCGATGTTTAAGATTCCAATCAACCCTTTCTTGTTCATATTCACTTTCATATTCTTGAATATCCAGCCCCTCATTTCGGCTATATTCACATTCTTGGACATTGTGTTGAATCCCCTGGGCATCATTGAACATTTGTTGTAAAGACTTAGGTCTTCTTTCCATCAGGAGAAAAGACAAATCTGGATGAAGAGTAGTAGCATAATGGAGCATGGCAGCAGTTTCAGTGGGATCAGTTTCTTTGGGAAAATTGTAGTAAATACTGGAAACCTCCTACTGAATGTAGAAATAGTTTCATTGCTATGAATTTTTAAGACATAGAACTTTGTAAGCTATAGATCTAAAGATTTATTTCTGCCCCAAAACTTTAAAAAGAAATTCTTCAATTCCTCCCATGAGCTAATTGTCTCTGGCTACAAATGTTTAAACCAGTGTTTGGTATCCCCCTTTAAGGATTGAGAGAAGGCTCTCATACAAACATCCTCGTGATCAATCTCAAAGAAATCTATAAAATTCTCAAACCCTTGGATGTGTTTTTTAGCAAAGATGGCATCAGGTTCCCCATCAAACACAGGTAAGTACTCATACTACTTTGGAGGGAAATCATGGAGGACTTGGGGTAGCTTCAATGGTATGTATCTATGTTGGGTCTTGGAGGACATTGGATCAAGTACAAGAGGTGAAATATCAACCTTGGCTTCATGGGGCTCATCAACTTTCTCATGGTTATCACATGGCTTAGATGGGATATTTTTATCAAAATCAGTGATAAACTGAGGATATATATGTATAACTTTAAGGGGAGAATATATAATTTCAATATTGTTATGATCGTCATTTGCATGCAGCAGGTAAAGTAAAATTTTTCTAGCATGTTCAGGAAAGGACCAAAGGCAACTTATAACAAACAATAAAATGCCTTGGAAAAACTCCAATTTTAAGTACTTGTTTTCTTACATAATTCTTTTTCATACCTCTATCAAGGGATCTCATCTTCTAGTGGAGTCTCTGAACTACATCTGAAGCTTGAATGGAGTTGCTAATAATGTTTTGGAAGTTGGATTCTGCATTGAGAGTGGAGTCGCCATTGAAAATTTAAATTTATGGATTCTTCTACCAATGGAATCACCTTCAAACTGACTTTTTTGATGTGTGGATTCGCCAGAGCAGGAATACAGCCAATATGTGCCTAAGTGTCTGCTGCTCTGAGACCTTAGAACTCAACCATGTCGTGCTTTCCCGGGGAAACTTTTTCAATTTTGTCCCCGACAACAGTGCCAAAATGTTAACACTCTGTAAATTTTGTCCGACTGAATAAACAAATGAAAGAGGTAACTATTTCAACCTAATTTAGAGCTAAAGCACTAGCCTGCTCAAATCAGAGAGGGCTCTCTCATGTCATTGGGTATTTCTTTAGTAATCAATGGTTAGATTTGGTTTATGTTGGGGGTTTTTATAAAGTTGCTGAAGAAATGGGGGTGACATTTGGGCTATGGAGTCAGAAATGAATAAAGTAGTGACAAATCATTTGAATTATCAAGAGGAAAAAGGCTAAATGAGGCAATGAGCCTAAGTTTAAATTGAAATTTGCATGGCGAAAGAAGAAAAATGAAAGCACATAACTGCATCAGAGCATATTAAAATGAATTTTGAATTAGTTAGGAAGAAATACACACAGTTTTGATTGCTAAACCAAGAGCAACATAAGATGAATTATGGGCCTTTAACTCTCCAATTTAAACATAAGAAAATGTAAATGGAATAAAGATCACAGGAAATACATACAATGAAAGAAAACATAACTCATATCACAACCAATTAGAATATTTTCATAAACAGTCCAAAAATTGCTTATGCATTGTATATTCAATTTATCTCCATGATTTTACAAAGTCTTCCTGCTTCGAGGGCAGGCGCCTCTTCCCTCGTCCTTTGTTTCTCCTTGGAATGATATATATAGAAAATTTACGTGCGAGATTCAAAATGACTCAACTTCCCCACAATCTGAAGATAGAGATCGGTTACAAAAAAAGGAGTAACGCATAACAACTATTCTTCTACTTTATAGGGAGAATTATAAACAAGATTGACATATCTAAGGCTTTTTTATTGAATGCCATATGTCCAAAATTTTCTGAAACATACTCAATTCAACCTGAGAACTTATTACAGATTGGCAATTTCTTCCTTTAGAGTGCTCAACCAGACTGGTTGGTTTTCCCCAACCCTCTTGATTGCCTTAGCTCTGATTCCTGTCTTCTGTCGCTTGCTCTGCTTCCTCTTTACTTCTTGTTTGTAGCGTCCGTCTGCATGTCTGTTGATGATTAAGAGATCTCATGATGGGATTTAATCTGATCTCTTTGTCTGCTTCTGGTTCTGTTGCAGGATCTATATAGATTTTTTTTGCCAATATCTATGCAACCAAACTCTCTTTATTATTCACTGACGAATTCGCCATATTGATTGAAAATCCTGGTTCACTGGATGTTGTTTGATTGGCTTTGTCCATGTCTCCTAGTTTTGCAGAAAACATGATTTTTGTCTTTCTTAACTTCACAGAAATTAGGAAGTTGATCCAGTTTGATATTACTCTACTTACGAATGAAGCATTGATTGCCTAGAGCAGAATAACACCATCCATATTTTGAAGAGCGATAGTCATTGAGTTTTAATCATGAATTGATGACAATAGTACCTGCTGGTACGTTGGTTTATCACGTTTGGCCAATCTATTTCAAATGATGAGACTTTGATTTAGTTATCTGGTGGAGCTTACCTGGCATCACATGAACATAAAGTACCTGAACGAGTGGCATGAGGTTATTTGATTGGTCGTTGCCTTTCCCTACCTGAATTGTTGATTTGATGTATTCAAATGGCATTTTGAACATGTGACATCGGGGCATGGTTGAGCGGTTTTGCGGTTACCCACTTTTCGCCCCGATGCACCTCTGAGGGTGCCACGCGTCCATAGAATGAAACCATGGTATTTTTGTTACACCTCAAAATTACTCACTTCGATAGTGCCCCAAGTGTCTTCATTACAAGTGTTGTAAGTGTCACATCTTGTCCGCAAGTGTCGCATCTTGACTATAAGTGTTGCAAGTGTCACAAACATCATACTGCCATTTTGCCTATGTCCTGCCTCTAACGACATCATAAAGACACTTAAGACACCTCAAAGACTGGTTTTGAAGAAGAGAGATCACTTGACAGGGAGTACAAACCTTTTAACACTGAAATAACCACTAAAAAATGGATTTTGGAGAGGAGCACTCCCCTACCCATTGTCAGGGAGTGCTGGCACTCCCTGAGCTGCTTTAGGGGAGTGTTTGAGCACCCTGTGCACCCTTTTGGGGGAGCGCTACCCTTTTCTGAGAAAGTTTTGGGTTTGTTGAGACAAATCAGGGAAGAATCCCTCAATTCCTGAAGGTGGTTGGATTTGAATAGATGGCCAAGACATGATATTAGAGAAGATCCTCAACTGAAGGAGAGGAATCCTCAATTTATCCCAAAGATATCTCAAGTGGTTGGACCTCTCTAAGGTTATATAAGGAGGCCTTCTCATGGTGAAAGGGGATATGGAAATTGACAATTACATCAAACTTATGATCTCATGAGTGAGATGTCATCAAAGAAATCAGTGGAGTTTACTTGAGCAAAGGGGTTGGACAAGGAGAACTAGAAGAAGTTATTGCACCTTCATTCAAAGGGTTGTAAGTACTTTTACTTGTTCTCATTAATAATCAATGCTTGGCTTGTTTATTTCAAACTTATGATTGTTCCACATGAGTTTGTCTATAGTAGATGGATCTATATTTGAGTTAATCTCAGTAGAGTAGTAAGTCCATTGTATCTTTGTTTGTCCTAAGACCTCTCAGGGAGCTCAAGATCAAAGCTCAACCGAGAATTTGCATAGACAAACGTCGCTGAAAAGGTACACATCTTTCTCCTTCTCTTTCATTTATTAGATTGATTAGATCTAAAAGGAAGTCAGTGTCCATGTTAAGCACTTTTCTGTCTTGGCCTTAGGAGTCTAGAGACCAAGAGGGAATCCACTTGTCTGTAGGGGGATTCACCTTCAACAAAAATTAGCGACTCCACTAGGGAGGAGCTCTGATTTTTGTTTCCTTTCCCAGATCTTATTTTGACCCTTTTCCCACTCACTTGACCTTCTTCATATTGTCTTTTTTATTCTTAGATTTGTTTGATTGCCTCTTTATGTCATCATGATCACCCTGATTGACTGAATTTCCTTGATTTTTTGAGTTTCTGGGCATTTTTCTGAGCTTTTGCTGCAGAGCGCTCCCCTGCCCTTGTTATCATAGCGCTAACACTCCCTGGTGGTATTACACGGAGCGTTGGAACTCTCTAGTGCCCCTTACACCAGAGCGCTACCCCATTTTCAGTGAAATATGCTCTGGTTTTTTTAGTTTCTGAGTTTAGTTTTTGCCTTTTGCATTTGCTCAGGGTCTCATACTCTCAGTCCATCTTTTTCATTGGCTTTCAACACCTTATTTCTGAGAAATCATCCTCTTTTGTTTGGGATTTTGACATTTTCTTTCCTTGCCTTGAAGTCACTCTTTGTCTTTGCTAACCTAGAGTTAACTTGTTGTTTTCGTCTCCTTTATCTGATTGAGTGGAATCTTTTGTGAGGAAATCCAAAGGTCTATGAACCTTTTCATTTGATCTTTGAGGTCATTTTTCCAGCATTTCTCTTTTGTTTGAGGTTTTTTGGTTCTTGTTTGCAATTTGGTTATCTTTGTCCTTCTTGTCTATTTCACAATGAGAGTTTATTTTTTGTTTTGTGTGAGGTTTGCTTCTAATTGTTTAATCCTAAAGTATGATTGACATTAGAAATTTTGCATCTGATTATCATTCACATATAAGAAAAATGACATATTTTAGTGATTGGTTTGGATAGTAGAAGGTATTTATGAAATATTTAGCATTGCATTGGATTTGGGTGAGAAACAAATTGATTGAGGACATTGCATATTAGTGTTTGATAGTGAAAACAACTTTTCTCCTTCCCTTAAATAGGCATTCATTGAAAGAAACGACTTCTTATCATCTTTTATGCATTTTTTGGGAATCGAGTCATCATACCATCAGTTTCATTTTCATACACCCTTTGAGTAAAGAATAGCTGCAAAATGAACGCTAATGAAAAATTATCTAGAACATTTTGTTTTTAGGATTTTCCACCAACATTAGACTAGGATTAACACTTTGGATTAGGTTGTTAATACAAATCTCCAAAGTTTTTCAAAATGAACATTAGCATCATAAGATAGGGAGAGTCAAATCCAATTGTCGTATAGGATTTCTGTGATCCCCCTCTCACACAGGGGTTATGCACGAGGTCACATTTGGGAGAATTACAGAGATTATCCCTCCTTGGTTCAACTGTTTGTAGTGGTTGGATCGTATATTGGGGGTCACTTGAGGGTATACCCACGATTATGTGTGGGATCCTCTCGAGTTGATTTCGGACTTGTTATCCTGCCCATATGTTCAGATTGGACTGTCGACTATACCCACCCAGGGGCTGACTGCGCATTGGTGTCCTTAGTTGTCATAATCCTTTGGTACTTACATGAGGTGATGGTGAAGGGAAGTCTCACCGTACCTGGAACAGACATTGGTCAAACTCACTCGGGCCCCTTGGAGGGTAAATCCACAATTATTGCATGGAAGCTTACACCAAGGTGAAAGTCCATTAAATAGGTCACCATTGTAACGGTTCCACCATATCCTACCCCCTCCTTGACTTGATCACGCGATGTTGGATTTCATCACCAACTACTATGATCATTGAGAGAAGTTTTGTTTGCTTGGTTTTGATTCCTAGATTTTATTAGTGTATGTTGTTTATTTTTGTTAGTTGGCCCTATATTTTCAGCGTGTACTGTTATTCTCCAAAATTAATCCTATAGACGATAAAGGTATTTTTCAATCGCGTAGGATGCAAGGGCTGCCTCTGGAAGGCTACCAACCCTTACCTCCTAACCCTCCAGAAGACAACTACAGTGGAGAGGTAGAAAATAAATCTAACGCTAGGAGTGTTGTTGCTCCTTCGTTAGACAATTCAGAAGGCACTTTGGTTATGGTTGAGAATCCCACTCCTCGCACTACATCTGTGTCGGTAACCCCTCTCGAACCACTTTTGCTTCGTTTAGACTCCCTTGGGAACATCATAGATGAAGAGGTCCCACAGTTAACTGAGAGAGCATTTACTGAAACATATATGGGATCCACAGAACCAACCTTTGGTGATGAGTATAGGACTCCTATTTGTCCTACCACTAAAGTAGATACAAATCCCACATCTGTTTGTTCTGTATGGAGGACTTCATCAGAACGCAATCTCTATGAGCATTTTGAATCCTTTCAACAACCCTTTAATCTTCATGACCCTCCTGTTGAAACTAGGCCATCTGGTCAAGCTATGAATCACCCCATCGATCAGGTCATTAACCTTACTATTGCAGTAGCACAAGTCTATCCTAATGCTAGACTCATCACCTCTACTCATTCCCAAGGCACTTCAATCCCTACCCCCGCTTTTACAAACTTTCACTCTATAGCTCCACATGTTCTGCACGATCTTGCTGGGACATATTTTCACCTGAGAATGCAGACCCTTTCCAGCCAAATACATCCGACTAGAGGAAAACCACCATCTAATGGACCTATCCCTCCTATAATACCACCATCCTATGGTGGGTCTACCCCTCCTGGGGGACAACCCCCTTTTCATGTTCTTCCCGGAGTGAAACCTTCCTTTGCCAGTCATACCCTGGTTGTTAATCCACCGCTGGCAGGGGGAAAACCTTCGTCTACTGGAAACCCTTCACAATCCTGGGGAGTATCTTTCGGAGGCACATTTACCCAACCCCATGTTGGGGGGCACTCATATAATAACCCACAAGGAGAAGTATCAAATCCTATTCCTTCCGGACCATCTTATGGAAAACCGTATCCGAGCGGCATCCCAAAAACCACTTGAAGTCCTCAAGGCCAACAACCTTATCCTTCCCATGGGTCTAATGTGTATCCACCTCCAAGATCTACTCCTTACCCTCCTCAAGGGAATAATGTTCATCCTCTTTATGGGAAAGCAAATCACCCGGCTTATAATGCTCAGAACCCACCTGGTTATGCAAATGTTTCTCAGCCATCATTGAATCTTGTTTATCTTGGTCAGGAACAACTGTATGTAGGAGGACCTACTAGTTACAACTATCCACCTAACCCATTTTATGGTCCTACTGGTGTTCCTATACCACACCAGTATCATCCACAAATTAACCGACAACTACCTTTCCTTGTGACTTTGGATCTCCCAGACTTGTCTCGGTTAACTAATGATCCTATTTTTCATTCACTGGTTTGGCCAGTTATTCTAGCTAAAATTCCTTCTAATATTCCGAAATTTGACGGAAAATCTAGCGAAGATCCAAATAACCATGTGATGACTTTCCATTTGTGGTGTTCATCAAACTCCCTCATGGATGATTCTATACGTTTGAGTCTTTTCCAGCGAACACTTAGTGGCTTTGTAGCAAAGTGGTATATTAAAATACCATGTGCTTATTTTCATGATTTCAACTCCCTTGCCATGTCTTTCCTCACACAATTTCAACTACCTATTCACTATGACACTGGTACTGAACTCTTGACCTCCCTTCGTCATACTCACTCTGTGCATATCTCTAACCATATTCATGAGTGGAGACGATGACGAAGGATGATCAAGGTAATCATTCCTGACATATTATTGGTGGAATGGTTTACTAAATCACTTTTACCCCCGATCGCTCGTGATGTCGCTATGGGTGGCACCGTGATCGAGAAAGAAACCATTGCTCGAGCTCAGTACTTAGATTTGGTTTATTCCCAATATGGTACTTTGTATGATTTTCTTCTAAATGCTGCTCGAGATAATACTGATCCATTCAAGCCGTCATCCTCATCTCATGCGGACAGTGTTATCGGTTCCGTCAAAAATCAATCTACTTCCCAGTCGACCACACTCTCCTCTATCTCCCCCCAAACTTAGATCTCTGAGATGAATGCAGTTCAATCCGCCCCTTCAAAACAATCTGGAGGTAAGAAGAAGAAAAAAATAAAATAAAAAAATACTAATAACAATGAACAACCAAAAAATCAAGCTCAAACACCTGCTATCGAAAAGAAACCACAACGAAAACTGAAATTCCCTTGTATCATTTGTGGTGACGTTCACTACAATCGAGACTATCCACATCGTAATGAAGTGGCCAAAATTTTCCAGGGAAATTCACAGCTCACTGTGCTTACTCATCCTTTTCCACATCAGCAATCCATGGTTGCTTAAATACCCTCTCCTGGGGGCAGTTCTATCCATCCTCATGATGAGGCCTTGACGAGTGCACATATTTATATGTTTAATGGGATTAATTTGAACACTCTCTCTAAGACATATGACACACTAGGTAACCCTGACAAAGGTAAAGTCACTAACGGTACCGATACTTTACCGGATCCATCACCATCCTCCGTTAGTCCTCCATCAGTTAATCCTCCATCTAGACCACTTTAGATTGAGAAACCAACGTTCGACTCTATATTACGCCCTCCTAAGAGCACTATTCATAAATCTACCTTTAATCCTAGTTCACGTGTCGCCCAAAACTACAACATTGTTGAAGATTTGGCTCAAGCACTGTGTATTATGTCTACGTTAGAAGTTCTACAACACTTCCCTAGTCAACGTAGAACACTCTTGGATGCTATTGGTGTTGTTGATCCTGAGTCGTCCAACCATATCATGTTTAACCTGGACAATTATACATATTGACTCTCCCATCAACTTGCTTTCCAAGTTGTTGTTGTTGTTCACAATCAACAAATCCACCGAACCATCTTGGATGAGGGAGCCTCTACTTGTGTCATGTCTTTATCATGTTGGAAAAGTTTAAAATTACCCGCGCTTAACAAATCCCCAATGATTTTACATGCATTCGATGGGTGAGGTTTTCATCCCCATGGGATTTTACAGTCCCTGCCCATCCAGTTCGGTGGAAAAACAGTCATTGTTGATGTCGAGGTGGTTGATGCTCCCCTCGATTACAACTTGTTACTTGGACGAAGCTGGTTTTATGCTATGACTGTCATTGCTTCATCGGTCTTTCGATGTGTACAATTTCCTTGTTAGGGAAAAATTGTCACTATTGATCAGTTAGATTTCTGCACGACCGATGCTCATGATCTTGCTACCAACAACATTCCTTTCTTGGGAGACCACAAGATCACGTATGAAAGAGTTGGTGTTGGCTTACTGAAATATTCTAGCCTTATGGGTACTTTCCCTACACAAATTCCACCGACTACACATCATATTGCTACCATCGATATGATTTCGACCACGGCTTATCAATATTTGGAATCATCTGACCCTTGTATTGTATCTAGTCCATTGGAATTCGATGCACTAGGTGACACCGTGCCACTTAGTCCAATTGAAACATCATACATTTCTATCCAATCTGCTTCTCCCTCTTCAGATGACCAACATCTATTGGCACCCGACGGTTACTCGATGCCATCATGGTTAAGTTCCTTATCGTCTGCGATCGACTACATTTCCCCAATTTTTCCTTATGATGAATCTCTTATGGAAATGTTGAGCATTGATGAGCTACCTCGGGATGATAATCATCATTTATCCTCTTTTCTTTCCCCTCGTGAAGAAATTCGGGAAGATATACACTCTATCTCCCCTCTTGATGTTGATTTTCCATCGTTTCCCATGCCTTCAACTTCCGACGACTTGGATCTGGTCGTTGACATGGTGATCTCTTCGGTAAGGCTATTGGAGCCTAATATCTTTACCCCTGTCGTGACCCTCGACATGTGTTCCTTCCAGAGTGATTTTCTTCCATCCAATGAAGATCTCTTGGAAGCCATGACCGAGTTTTATCCCTTGACATGGCATCCTTCCAGCGCGTTATTCTCTTGGAAGCCATGATCAAGAAGAGTCCACAAGCACAATTTCTCTTCTCTATGGCAATCTCATTAAAAAATGAAACAAAAGCTTTGAGCATATTTTTCTTCTCTGTAGCAAGCTCGTTAAAAAATGAAACATAAATCTGGGTATTGAACCTAAAGCCCTGAGCATAGTTCTTTTCCTGTGTCAAGCTCGTTAAAAAATGAAACAGTCACCTCTCTTGAACCTTCATTTCATCCACTCTTATCCCTTTTCTCCATTTGGTAGAGAAATTGGTGACAACCTGTTGACGGGCGAAACAGTCCATCCATCAACTGGGAGAGTGGAACCGGTTCGGGGTTGTCTAAATAACCCAAGCCGTTTGGTATGGACCACCCTGACGAGTTTAATGGCTCCGTTGGCCGCTCTGAGGTCTCGTAAATAAACCAAAGAGAAAGTGATCTGAGCTAAATAATCTAAAGTAAGGAAACTAGAAACTAATAAAACAAACTAAAATAAACTAACTAACTAAATAAAAAGAAATCAAACTAAAATAGAGGAAACTAGAAACTAATAAAAAACAAACTTAACTTAACTATGCTAATCTAACTATAAACTACTAACTATTATATATTTACAAGACACTAACTATGATTATAATAGCTCAAATCAACTGCCTAATTATCAGCTACGTTATTCCTTATTCACAAATGTACACTATGGACAAATTACAGATTTGATTAAAACCTGTGAAACTAATGTGTTCGCTGCCCTGAGACAGCCAAGGGTCTCTTTTTTGATTTTTTGTATTTATGAAACAGAAATAAAGCTAACTGAAATTAAACAATCTAATCTAAATCTAACTAAACTACTAATTAATCAAAGCAATAAACATCTAACTAATTGACCTGGAAACGTTCCAAGTCTGCCCTGTGTAAGATGGCTTCTTAAGCTGGTTGGAGGAAGAAATTCACACCGTTAAGTCCTTAAGCTTCTCGCAAAGGATCAGCTATGATGCTTCCTAAAGTATGTTACAGGACAAACAAGACATAAAAGAAATCATAACCGTCTTTAGATTATAAACTTCTGCAAAAGGGAAACCTATTATGCAGCAAATCTATATATGATAATTCAATTCATAAAGAAGACAAAGCTATCATTCATAAACTGAATCCTTAACTGTTATGTCTTTTATCAAATTGGAAGCAACAAGGTATGTATAACAATAAGAAATTATATCAC
>JASDQU011403524.1:3179-21261 GCA_032191745.1 Picea mariana
TCTTCAAGACATATAAGAAAAAGAATTATGTGGTTTTCTCCCACTTTGGGTTTCCATGTAAAACACGGGTGTACTATGTATGTGTATGCTTGTTCATTTGTTCATTGCTTATTTACTTTACAGTTATTGGATGAAAATTCTACATTGATATAACACTTGGATTATATGGTTAAAAAGGATTAAATTGCTCTATTACTAATTCAGCCCCCCCCCCACCCTCTTAGTAATCCAACAAAGGGCTCCTAAAATCATTCATAGGGTTCTTGATTCCTATATTACTCTCAATAAATCTTCCTCCGACATATTATAGAAACCGATGAAATAATATTCCATTGTCCAGCCATCAAAACCATGATGACTTATAACTTTTTTTAAAGAGTGCAGTACATATTTAACAAGTAGAGTTGTAAGTTGTTCTCAAAATAAGCATTTAAGAATCTTGTATTTGGAAGAGTAAGAACTCGATTTTATATGTTTCCTAGAAAATGAATATCATCTATGTTAATTAAAACATAGTTGGAAGAATAAAATGACGTCTAGTCCAAAGAAACTTTTCATAATTTCCAAAGACTAAAAGTACTAACCAAAACCTCTTCAATCTAAAAAATGAACATCAAAACCTCAATATCCTCCCATTTTTGGCAATATCTACCTCTTGAGCAACTTTATAATACCATGCTCAATGCATACCATAAAAGGACATGGATATATAATCAAGGTTCCAAGTTCCATGAAGTATGATATCAATATATATTTCTAGAAGGGCATGATGGTTGATATTACTAGACGTGATTGCACATTAGTCTCTTTAATTGATCACCTAAGTTTCTTTTCAATTAGATTATACTTAAATTATTTCTTCAATATTTATATGACAATGTGGGCACACTTATGATATGTTAAAGGCTATGCAAATTTAACTAAGAATCATAATTGGTGAATTTTGAAAAAAGATAAAAAAAGGTGTAACATTATTCTCAAGATAAGGATACCTATTATTAATAGACATGCATTTTGTTTTTGGGTGAAATTGCCTATAAGAATTGCATTGTCCAGTATTCAAGATGAACACTTTACTAGTCCTTTTTTCCTTGTGAAATGAAAAACACAATGTATTTTGAATTGTCAACATAGAAGGGTAAAATCAATAATAACCCTTCAAAATGAAATATGACCATGCTCTTTAAATTTGATAGTAGGTTATGAGTAGATAATTTTGTACAATTACAAGGTTCTTTTCCCAAAACTTATCACTTCAATTTTGTATCTAGAATCTATCACTTCAATGTCCTGGTTGAGATTGATCTCTATCCATAACTTGTCACTTCAATGTTTCCGGTGGGATTGCTTGAGAAGTGGATACTGATTTCACACTCATGAGTAAGGAGATGCATGCATTATATATGGTATGATGGAGAAAGCCTCCGAAGAAAGCCAACTAGTGTTCCATCTTGGGATTTGATCTCCTCTTTGTGAAAACCACTTTGTGGACATCCAAGCATCCTCTATAGTACATAAGGTGAGTGTGTGGCTCATAACAACTCATACATATGAGAAACATGGTGTCACAATAAAATTGTATGGACTATGCATTCACATTTTATAGTTTCCTCTCCATGGTTAATGGAATTATCTACATGAAGGAAAGAGGAACCATCTAATATGGATAATATTTTCCACTATATAAACAAGTCTCATGATGTTCTCTTAAATGTTTTACCAATTATAGTTTTTTCAATGGTCCATAAGTAATGGGTAGTCTTTGGAAATGATGGTTACATGCAAATATCGATAAACTTTCTAAATGTACCAACAATAAGAATTTGATGGAATTCTATAGATGGAAATCCTAATTTGTTTTCAATCATATGGAAATAGATGGAATATTTGGTAAATCTTGCACATGGATTTAATATGCTACAAAACGTATTACAAAGTTTTCATGCAGAGGTTTATGTTTCTACATATCATAAGATATTTGGCAAAGTCATTAGGGCATCACATTATTCTCAAAATATTATTAGATGTGGAGGTGTATGTTCATGATCATTTGTGTCTTTTTTAATAATACTCTCTTTGGTGATCTACAAAGGTTAATTCCTTCCAAAGGAAATATATCGGTCATGCTTGTTGTTCTCTAAATTGTCACAACTCACGACTCCCGTTGGTTGTAAAAACAAAAATTTGTAGCTATGTTTAGTTATACACAAATTTAATGGATCAAACTGGTCCCAGTGGACATTTTTCAAGTATGTGTCTAGAGAAACAAGAATGTAAGATCACACCTAAGAGGGATGATAAGACATTACCCAGGTGGAAGCTCCACCATTCCAATAAATTTATACAAATTGCACATATATACTTAGTAGAGGTTAAGATATATGTTGTGGAATACCTTCCAAGATTTTTTAGAATCAAGGAATTGGATAGATATTGGAGATAAACATTCCAAGAAAAGGTTGTGTCTAAAGACATTTTTACAACACTTGAGCACAAGTGAGCATAGTACATCATATAATGGAAACATAAGGAATCAAAGAAATTTCCAAAAACATATTCATGATAGATCACTTCATAAGGCCATTTATATACATCATCAAGGTGTAACTAAATTCCTTTAAGTAAGGAGCACATGATCCAATTTGATTATCCAAGTCATGTAATGAAATCATTGAAATCTACCTTGACATATGCACTAGTCGACTGCCATGGTCGACCAAACCAACTAGTTAAATACTCTACTAATTGTCTAGTTATATACTTTATTGACTATCAACTATCAATTGAAAACCTTGACAATATTGAGGGATTTAATGAGACTACTATTCCAACACCCACCCACCCTATAAGCACTACACTCCAAATATTCAAGAGGCAGTCCAACACCCACCCCCCTATAAGCACTACGCTCTAGAGATTCAAGAGGTGGTCCAACACCCACCCCCCTATAAGCACTGTGCTCTAGATATTCAAGAGGTGGTCCAACACCCACCCTCTATAAGCACTACGCTCCAGAGATTCAAGAGGTGGAATCACTTCTATACCCCCCCCCATAATTGCAATTACCCAAAGCTTGAGCATAACCCAAGCTTCACAAAATTAGCTTTGTAAGTGCCTTCATAACACATTATAAATTTGATCATCTATCTTGCAATAAATAAGGTTCACAATATTTTCCTATACTAGCTACCTCAAATAATGAGTGTGAAGCTCTACATGCTTCATCTTATTGTGAACAACAAGATTTCCAACAACCTATATTGCACTTTGATTGACATGATACATTATAGTTAATTCCTTGAAAATAAATCTGAGTTCATCCATGAGATTTCAAATCCATACTACTTGTGTGCTAGCATTAACTACACCATGATATTCTACTTATCTGGTCAAAAGAGAGACCACCCTCTACTTCTTACAAGACTATATTGTGGGTCTAGAGCTAAGATTAAATACATATCTAGATTCAGACTTCCATTTGTCTCCACATCTATCCTAATCCAAGTTGATGTAGTTGACTAACTAGTTCATATTATCATGAAAATACTTTATACCATGAAAATAAGTGCCCTTGATATAACAAACAAAACTCTTTGCAAACTTCAAGTGAATTTCTCTTGGATCCAATAAGAAACCACAATAACAACAAAGGAATGATTATGTCAATTGTGAGATATATTGATAAGGATATTGACAAGTTTACTATAGAGCGTAGCATCCACTTTTAGAGAATCACATTCTTTAGTCAGCTTCACTCTCAACTAGTAAGGTGTAGCACATGATTTTTTTAGTCTTACATTTTGAACCTATGTAATATATTCAACACATATTTAGGTTGAGAAACAAAGATACTATCATGCATTTGTAAGACTTGGGTGCCTAAAAAGAAGTGCAATAGACCAAGGTTAGTCATTTCAATGGTATTTGCTAATTGTTTCTTTAAATCCAAAATTAAATCAACATTACTTCTAGTGTTGACTCAATCATCAACATACATGCAACAATTAAGGATTTACATTTTACATGTAAAACATAGATATTAAGGTCCGACTCACAATATCTAAAACAAAATTTGAGAAATGATCGATCAATATTTTCATACCACACCATGTCAGATCGTTTCAAACCATACAATTATTTCTTCAATCAATAGACATAACTACCATCTTTTTCAAAGCATGGATGGTACTCCATATAAATATATTTCCTGAGATACAACATGTAGGAACACACTTTTGACATCCATTTGATGTACTTCCCATCTAAAATGAGTAGTAAGAAAAAAAAATAGTTATTTATTTTATTTTATTTTTTGCAACAAGGGAAAAGGTTTCAATTTAGTTGATGCCTTCTTGCTGACAAAAACCCATTTCTACCAAATGAGACTTATGCATTTCAACAACACCTTCAAAAGTGAATTTTATATTGTTGACCCATCAACACTTTATCACCTTCTTCCCTTGTAGTCGAGAAATGAAATCCCATATGTTATTGTTCATCAAGGAATGGTACTCAACAATGATCACCTTCTCCCATTCATGTCAACTATGTGCATTGCATATGTATCAAGATCACATGCCAATAAAACAACACTGCCACATTGTTTTTTACTTAAAATCCTCCTTGATTGTTTACATCACCTTCATCAATGCCAAGAACTTCAAATTTTTTAGTCACCCATATGGGAAGACAAGTTGTTGAAGGATTTGATGTGCCAAACTCTCCATTAGTGGACTGAATAGGGGTTCCAAAACTTGTGGTTGACTCTACTATAGAAGGTTAACTGCAAATAAATTCTCATACATTAGTGACTGTCTAGTTGAGGGTCATGTCTAATAGTCAATCAAATCAAATTTCTATGAAATCTCAAATGGATCACTGTGTAACAAGCCAAAATATGAATTCAATAGAGTAATATATGAGGTCTTCTCATCAAATACACAATCTCTCTTGAAAAATTACCTCTTGTTTGATTGGAACAAATAATCTCTAGACCTTCACCTCTTTGAAGTAGCCCGTCATAATACAAGCATGACTCTTTTCAACTATCTTCTTAATTTTATCATCTGAAATATAAGACCATGCTATGCATGTAAATGTTCTAAGATGTCCAACAAAGAGTTTTGTCCCACTCCATTTTTAAAAACGGGTCATGTCCCTTACAAATTTGGTCATAATCAAGTTAGAATGTAATTTGAGAAATAAACAAATTCTACTCAAAATATAGTCGACAATCCTTTGGCCTAAAGAAAACACCATGCAATTTCAGCCAAGACTTGCTTCTTTCTCTCAACAATACCATTTTGTCGAGGTGTGTAAGGTACAAATCTACGCCAAAATATATCATTCTATGACAAGGGGCTTTCAAATGCCTTACCAATATATTCTCATCCGTTGTCTGATTGTAAGCATTTCATAAGTCAACCACATTGTTTTTCAACCATTTCCCTAAATTTCTTGATTTTTTTAAAGACACGATCCTTATTCTTTAAGGAAAATACCTAAGTGTACTTGGAAAAATCATCAATGAAAGTAAAAACATAGCTTGTACGTATTATTGATGGTTTTTTCAGGGAACTTAGAAACCATGGACAAGTTCCAACCCAATATTTTCTATCCAAGACCTCCTCATTTCAAATGAAACCTGGTGATTCTTTCCAAGCACACATCCTTCACATACACCATTAAGGGGAACAAGCCTAGGTAGTATAGTAACCATGTCATGCTTTACCATCAAATTCATACATAAAAAATTTCGAGGTATGAGTCTTTCATGCCAAATTCTACTCCAATCATTAGTCTTTTCCATGAGTGTAATAGGTCCTCTAATTTTTTTGGGCAAGTCACAAGTCTTATATAGTTTATCCTTGGGGTCAATAATCTTTCACAAAAAACCAATATAGCCAAAATCTACCTTCTTTTCAATTTGAGTTAGTTGGGGTATAGACAACAAATTTGCACTCAAACTAGGTACATGTTACACATCAATAATTACACCATTCTAACATTAAATATTGCAATAACCAAAACCAGTAAGTGCATAATCATTTGTTATAAATATTTCTCTTTTAGTAGCCTAGCTTGATGAAGAAAAGACAAAAACATATTTATCGATATTATGGTATAACAAAATTTGACTATCCACTCACTTTTAGAAGTGTGAGTATGCAATGCTTAAGAAGAACAAATAGAAAACATATAGTTATGTGTCTTACCTTTTGAAGGTCAATATTGTAGGTCGATTGAATACCTAGTTTCTATGTCCCCTTCAAGCTTCATCACTTTCTCCTCTGGGTCTTTAGTCCTCTATCGACAAGCTTTCTCTATATGTCCTAATTTCCCTCCTACCCTTGGTAGCTAAAGTCTTATGATCATGATTCTTCTTAATATTTTGGTCGATGTAATCCTAGTCTTTCTCCATATTACCTACTTGACCTCTTTCTCTATAATTTTGTCAACCTTTTTTCCCTTCAACAAATGGGCCTATTTCTTAACCTCAAGTGTCCATTCATCAAATTGTTTTTCATGTGCCCTACTTAGCAAACTATATAAAAAATCAAAGGAAAAATCCTTACCATATTATTTTCTACAAGCCCAACTAGCATGGAATGGCAAAAAAAATACATCATATGGTACCTTCAGATTCATTTGGATCAATTCCATGAGCTGACCACTTTTCTTCAAAAAACTTGTTCCACATTCACCTAATTTCAACTGAAGCTTCTTTACATAAATCAAATAACCTTCAATTCTACCAAAACAAAGAGGATCGAGAGAGATCAAATGTTTCTCAGTATTCATAACATAACTTTCTTTGGTCTTATCAAATAGAGTTTCCAGCTTCTTCAAAACTTCATTCAGACAATTGATCCCTCTTATGAAATTGAATCTCCTTGGAGATGTAGGTCATTATAATTCCTAGAGCCTCATCCTTCTTTACTTCAATGATAAACTTATGTTGACCATGTTATCACGCAAACTGTAGGTTGGGAAAAGACCTACCCACTCCAAATTATGGTGATAATGGTGGGAGAGTTTACCCACTATCACCTCAAATAAACCCTCCCCTCGCTTTTGTGAAGGAATAATCCAACACGAGGGGGAAGTCTCAGGTGAGCCTAGGGGGAAATGATATGGAAAGTGAGACTGTGGAAGTGATGCAACTATAGGTCAAGTTACTAAGTAAGAACTGGCTTGAGAATGAGTCTCAGAAGTGGTCAATGGTTTTCCAAGAACTTGTGTACCTGCAGAAGATGATTATACCTTCCTGAGACACAAGAAAATACGAGTATGCAAGCTTAAAGTTAAGTGGAAAAGAAAGATAACCTTTATGTCCCTATTTGCAACAGTCAACATAGATATATATCAACAAGTAAATGATTTTAATGCTTCTAACAAGATGCTAAATGTCAAGTAGATGATGCAAGATATAAGCTAGCAATCACTAGAATAACTAAAGTACGAAAGGATGAGACTTTAGCACAAAGATAAGGCTATTATAAATAAGTATTGCGGAGATATTTTATCGGCCTTATGGTTGTAGCATACTATTGCTGCAGCAGAAAATTTCAACCCACAAAACAAGCAAGTAAACCACCCTAAAAGTGTGTAGAGACTAGTATATTTAAAGGGAAATTTTTGGTTTTAAACTACTTTATCTACTCTGATCTTACCCTACTGTCATAAGTTGACCTAGGTTAATATTTAACCAGCTTCCAACAAAATCCCTCTAAAACTATAGGCCCTCCTAGTAAATCAGAAGGCAACGCAATACACAGGGTGCACTGTGTGGTCTCACTCGAGATAGTTTTATGGGTGGCTACAATACTTTAACACTTGCAGCCTGAGAATGAGTGGGGATATGTAGTTGTACCTCGTGATATTTATTTATTTATTCTAACATATTAATTACTCATTCACTCTTACTCATGCATGTGGAATATCATATCTAACTAGTTCCTTCATTCCTTTATCTAGCATTTAATCATTAGCAACAATGGAGATGCATAGCATTCAATCATATAACACAATTTTTACCATGGTTCACCCCCCTGGGCTACGTCCACAAATATTTGGCTATCAATCTCTTTTATTATGTCTTAGAAATATATCACATCACACATGTTTACAATCTTGTATCTTACAATCTCAAAAGGCTTCCCGATCCCTGTGAGGTTGACTAGATCTCACCAGGATCCTTAGCCTTCGACCTAACCCTCGAGATCAAGTTGTTCAACCCTTCTCTAGCTTACCAACTTACAAAAATGTTGCAGTTCTGGCCTTTCTCATTCTTCTCTTTCTCTCTGCCTCTCTCCTTCGGTCCCTCTCCTAGACCTCCTAGGTGCTATTTATACATACTCTTGGCTTATCAGCCATTAAAATATCATCCAAAAACCATAACCCTAATGTATTTAGGTCTCCCTTGCATGCGTGCCTCACATGCTTCCTTCACATCTGTTGATTTTCCTTCCATATATATTTTCTTTCCACTTCATGAGTTTCTCTCCAAAAATGGTCATTTTCCCAAAAACGGGCCTTTGCCCAACAGGCCCTCAACACTGACATGTGGCTCCTCCCGAGCCACCTAGATTATGTGCGCTTATTCAACAACTCCTGATAGAGTGTGGTACTTTTCTGCAAGTTCCATTTATTTTGTTTGAGCCTGCATGACCTTTCATTTGAGTTCATCTAACACTTGCATTGTGATCTCCTCTCGGATCATTTCTGTTCACTTTGCTTGTGTTTGCACCATTTTCTTCTTTGCCTCCTCTGCCTACGCAATGACCTCCATGGCTATCTCTTGGAGACGTTCCATTTGAGATTTTTGGCCCTTCTTTTGCGTCTGCACAACGACTAGCTCTGCTTGCAGCTTCTTCATGTCTTGCACTCCTTTGAGGCGCTCAATGATCTTCATTGATTTTTGCCTCTTCTTGAGGTCCTGTATGGTTTCTCTTATCTTTTCCTCTTCCTGGTCCCAGTGTTGGACCTGTTCATATTTTTCTAACGTTGTCCATAGCTACACCACCCTATCAAACAAGTCCACAAATGCATTGACTTGTCATTCCATTTCCTCCATTTGTCCTACAACTTCTTTCCTCTTTTGTTCCTTCACCTCCGAGGGAGTTGTAGGAATGAGTTGTTCCCTGAGGTTTTAAATCTCCTACCTGTATTGATCAATTGTTTAGATAATATGATCAATCTTATGCACTATGGTGGGCTCTGTTATTTGTGCGCTATTAAGAATTCTGTCAGAGGTTACAACCACTCCCTGCTCGAGCCTATCTACGTGATCTTTCTCATCTTTGGTCTCGAGCTTGACCTACTCGAGCACCAATTCCAATTCCTATTTTCTCTCCTTTGTATGTTGCAAATATGTTGCTTCTGTTCATATGCGCGAATGCACCTCCTGAGCAACACTAACTTGTTGTTTGTACAGTGCCTTGGTTGGTATTCCCTCCATCACCAACTGTATCTAAACCAGATCTTTCAAGAGTGTCTGGGCTACAATCTCATCCATGTGCAACATGTTGGGTGTAATATGGAAGGTCGGGCTCACCTGCACTATCGTTTGGATCATAGCATATTCTCTCGACGCAACCTTGGCTTCTGTTTTTGATGATGTGGGGAATGACTGTGTTCCCTTGTCTATCCTCTACGTACCTTTGATATACTATAGGAACTGCCTTATGTTAGCCAACTCATCCTTAATGCAACCTCTTTTGTGTTGGGCATATTCAAACTCCTCAGTTGCACGATCCTGGACTCTTTCGACCACGAGGTCAGCATCGTCCTCGGTGATTGTATATTTTGGTGGTTGCTTGTATGCCTTGGCCTTTTTACGTGCACCCCTAGTGTGGATAATCGACCTCTTGGTTTGGCCTTGTTATTATGGGGTGGCAGTCACTGGGGTTCCTTGTGTTGTCGCAAACCCTTTTTCCAGTTATTTTGGTGTTGGGGTCGTGTCCTTTTGTCTAGCCTTGGTACCTTTCTTTGGCAAAACCCCCTTCTTTTTTCGTGTCAGCTTCTGACTTGTCTTTGGTTTCTTCAGTGAAAATTTATCCCCGATAGGTGTCTTAACTTGCCCTGCATCAATCTCCATATCTGTAGGAATATCTTGAGCGAGGACTGGAATTATCTAGTCATCTTGTTAATTCCTGATTTCCATCTCTACGTCTTCTTTTTTGACGTATTATCTAAGTTGCAGCCATTATTTATTGGGATCCCTTCTCACTTGGATCCATACTATGTGCTTGGTTGCTTTGAAGTTCGGGATGTCTCAGTATTGCACAACCACTTTTGGAGTAATTCTCCAACTGTTGGCAATTGTCTCTTGGAGCTCGTTATAGTATGGAAAGAACGTTCTTGCATTGGTATTTTTTATTTTGGGGTCCAACGTGCTCCCCAATGATGTGTACCACGTTGCATGGCAATGACTGATCCGCTCGCAAAAATATGTATATTATGGCTCCCTCCATCCGATCAAGGCGATCAATATTAGTAGCCAAGAGTAATGAAACTTTGTTCCCAGATCTCGCACGTCTCTACATTCGTCAAGGAACAGGTTTAGTAAGTACGGGGCCCAGCTGAGCATAGTTCCCTCCGTGCATTGTGTTGCAGCTGTAACGACCCCGACAGGGACTTCCTCCTCGTGATACTTTATAAGTAGTTTGCAAGCCATGATTTTGGTGGCCAACCTTGTTGTTGCATCACTGATGCACTTGATAATGATTTTACGTGACCCTCACTCTGTGCCATATGTCTTTTTTAGCTCCTCTTCCAGTGCCTTCTCCTTTGTCTTTTCATTGAGGTACTGCATAGGATTCTCCCCCCGAGATGGCAAACCGGTGATAAAATAAATGAGCTCTACATCTATAGAGACATGCTCTTCCAACCAAAGGTAACCTCTGTGGGTGACGACCATCAATTGCTTGATGTAGTTTGTGTCTCGTCCCCTTCCAAAATGTGGAATATCCAACAGGTTTGGAATTCTGGTGTTAGCCAATCCGACTACCCATTGTTTTGGTTGTAAAATTGGCTCATCGAAGGAACCTATACCCATGTTGTCAAGGTAGACCTGCCTTGCAAGTTCTGGGAACTTTTCAATGTTGGCCACATCGTGGTCCAAGTAACGTAGTATTTCCACGCATCCCAGAACATTATGTGTGGCTTGCACCCCTTTAGGAATGAGCGGTAGGATTATGGTTGTTGCAGCCTATTTGCATGGTGACCTTGCCATGAGTTGTTTTCCCTTTTGTTGTGGTGGCTGGCTTGAGGTTCTAACTTCCATTGTTCTCTCATCAGAATAAGCTTCTGGTCAGTCGATAACATCTTCTACTAGCCCCTACTGCTGCTATGCAGGATAGGTACCAAAAACTCTAATGATACCACTACTTCTTGTCCATACACCAACCTGAATGGTGTATGCCCTATCAACTTTTTGCATGTATTCCTGTATTCCCATAGTACTGTTGGTATCTTTAAGTCCCAATCATCCTTGTTGACATTGTAGATCTTTGTCAATGCATTCTCTAGGATCTTATTAAAGGCTTCCACTATTCTATTTGCTTGAGGGTGATATGGTGTACTCTTTTGACGATATATTTCAAACTCCTTGGTCATATCCCTAATATTATTGTTAATGAAGTGAGTAACCTGGTCACTCATCAGAATCCTTGGACATCCAAATCTAGTGATCACTTGCTCAAATAGGAAGTGCGTTGTTGTCTCTACGCTGCAATATTTTACTGGTGTTGCTTCTACCCATCTCATTAGATACTCCGTCGTAGTAATGATATACCTTGCTCCTGACCTCTTTGTTGGCGGGTTAATTGGTCCTACAAAGGCTATTTCCCATATGTCAAATACTTGCAAGGTTACTTGTGGTATTAGGGGCATCTTGTCCCGTCTATTAGGTTTACAAATCCTTTGACATACATTGCATCTCTGGAAGTAGTCCTTTGCATCTCTGTGAATGTTTGACCACCATAGTTCTGCATGCAATACATTCTTAGCGGTAGATTCTCCTGCATAATGTCCTCCTACTATTCCCTCATGGGCCTCTACTAAAATTCTAGGTATTTCATGTTGTAGCACACATCTTCTCAAGATGTAATCTACACCCATGTTGTATAAGTGTCAGGCAATCAATTGATAGTTTGCAGCTCAGACTACCAATTTTTTCTTCTGCACAATGTTGAATTCTTGCGGCACGGTCCCCATACTCAAGTATTGAATGATGTTAACAAAATATTCATCTGCTACTTGGACTGAAAATAACTTTGCATCAGGGAAGTTATCCTCTAAGTTCATAGGTTCCTCTCCATTAGTGATCCTTGATAGGTGATCAGGTCCTGCATTCATCTATTCCTGGAACAACAGTAACCATATACAAATTATGACCCCCCCAACATTGGATTATTGACTAGTTATTTAAGAGTTGAATGATATGTAAACATCTTGAAATGTTTTCCCAGTAAGTAATGTCCAAATTTCTAGAGTGCATAGACCATATCTAGGCCTTCTCTTTCTGTGGTATTGTAATTCTTCTCTGACTCTGACAATTTTCTACTATAAAATGCTATAGGATGGTCTAATTCCCATGTTCTCGGCTATGTCAAAATAGCTCCAAGCGCTATAGTTGATGCATCTACATGAACATGAAATGTCTTTTCCCAATATAGGAATACTAGTATTGGTGTTGTTATCATATTCTCTTTTAGAGTGTCCAATCCTCATTGCCATTCCTCATTCCACTGAAATTTTCTATCTTTCCTCAATAGTTTCTCTATTGGTGCAGTGATCTGTGCATACCCTTTTATGGATTTCCTGTAGTAGCATGTGTGAATGTTGCTCTCAACTGACATACTGATTTTGGTGGTGGTAAATTGACAATCACTACAATCTTGGCAGGATCTACTAGCAAGCCTTGTTTACACACTATATGGCCCAATAGTATCCCAAAAGGTGTCCCAAAGATGCACTTCTTGATATTTAGTGATATCTGACATGGCCTGCATCTTTCTAACATCGACCTTAACACCTCTACATGGTTCTTCAACAAACTATATACTGTCCAATCATCTAGGTATACTTCTAAAAATTGATGGATGAATTCTTTAAAAGTAACTATGACTACTCTTGAGACTATAGTTGGTGCATTATTCAGCCCAAAAGGCATGACTGTTTATTGGTAGGATCCTCATTCTATGGAAAAAGTGGTCTAGTACCTATCTTCTGGGGCTATCTTGATATTATGGTAGCTTGAGAATCCATCTGTGAATGAGTATGCTTCTTGGCCTCCTACATTCTCTAATACCTCATATGTGAAAGGGGTAGGGAAAAGGTCATGAAGGCAAGCATCATTAAGCTTCCTCAGGTTGAAACATATCCTTATCCCTCCCTACTTCTTATCTTGAACTACCATATGGCTTACCCATTAAGATTCTTCCACTGGTTCTGTTATCACTCTGTAAAATCCCAGAGGTTGTCGAGAGGCAGAAGAAATTTATCAGAGGTAACTTTATCCAACCACTTTGAAACTGGGATCTAGCCCTTCCAATTTCAGAGATGGATCACTCTGTTAGATTTAGATATGTTTCAGGTTTCAGATATTAGGCTAGTTAAATTAGTAGGACTATGTTGTTTTATTTTATAAAAAGGTTGAAATATTGCTTACGCACAGGGATGATTTTAAGGATGGAAATTTGTTTTAAAATGTAGAAACCTGGGCGAATCTTACTAATCCTTCATATGCCAACTATAAATGTTTGGTGATATTGTTTTAAAAATATTCAAATTTATAAGGATTTTATATAGTTTTTATAAAATTTTGGCGATTTTTAAGGTAAAATAATTTTATCCTATAGAATTTGGGTGAATGATTTTTAAAATAGCGAATCTCATTTTTGGAAAAACCATGGAAAATTAGCCCATGAGCGAAATTTAGCCCCTAAAATCATCCATGCTTACGCATCCATTGGGCTATGGGGTATGTGTTAAGGTTTGAGATCTGAGAACAAATTTTATAAGGTTTCTTCACAGGGAAGGATAATGCCAATGTTGGATCCTTTATAAATTAAAGTGATGGATAGCAGAAATAGATGAGAAAATCAACTATAATAAAGAAGCATTCAAGAATTTCTTTATTACAATATCACAAGACAAACATTTAGATATTTAAAAGCCAGAAACAGAGTATACAAAGATAAATTATGCAACTTTAACTTCTTTTAAATGATTATATGTAGAAAACAAGATGATAACGAAGAAAGATAAACCATTCAACGAAGAGGAGTAACCATCATCAACAATTAACACGCAAGAATCCTGTGAATTGTCCCTTTTTATTACTGGTAGACCTCTTGAAAAAGATTACAGTGCTTACAATTTTCTTGGGCATAAAGATAAACCCTCAGTACTTCGAAGTTTGAAGTATTTATAAGAAAAATTACAAACAATCATGTCATTAATGATCAGGATGTGGTGGAGTCTAAATCTAACTAACTAGATAAAAAAATACAAAAATATAGGAACTGCTAATGATCTGTCGGATTCTCCATGATGATTTTGGGGAATTTTGTTGGCGAGTCATCAACTGGACTTTGACTGCTCCGCATGTTGACTTGGATTCTACACCTCATCTCTTAATCGATCAGAGTGCACAGATCCTCCCATATCTTTTGACTAGTAATGGTGACTTGTAGTAACCTTCTATAGACTTCATCCATCTCTGTATATTTGGAGAAAGTTGGCTTGGTGATGAAAATATACTTAATTTCATGCTGGATACTGAGGTCCAATTGCAGAGTCTCTAAAAATGCCTTGCCTATTATGCTACCCTGTATTCCTAAAAACTTAGAGCTATCCTTTGCCACCATGGCGATATTTTGCTCTTAGTCAGATAAAGTCATCAACTTGTCATTTAAAACCAATAAACTAGGAAGACCTTTCTTTTGCAAAGCATCAATCTTGCTGAAGAATATCTGAACTCCGATATCCATGTTCTAGGATCTCTCCTCCAATTGTAACATTAGTTCTCTCTTGGTCAGAAATTTCTTAACCTCGAGGATAGTCTCTGTCCTATCCTCGATTTCTAGACTTTCCATCTCATCCTTAGTATTCGAATTCAGAAACTTGATGATTTCATTTGCCTCTATGGGAATTTCTCCCAGCTTTCCCTTTGTTCTATCAATGGCCTGCCTGCTCCTCAACACTAATTCATGCTGCTCAAACATGATCTGCACAAGTGGCCAAATTTCTGCCATGGATTTTGAGATATCCATCCAAATGTTATCCTTGGCTTCTGCTAAGGTTTTTCCCAAAACTGTTTGCTTCTGCAGCTGTTGTAGTTCCTCCTTAAGTTTCTCTGATGTGTGCCTCTCAGTGTTATAGCTGGCCTAGAAAGAAGATTTAAGTTTCTAGAGGTTCTCTATCTCTTGTTTCAGTCTTTTTATTTCTGCTCCTTGTATGGTCATCTCCTCCATTGACTTGGCTAGAGTTTCAGATGTTTCTAGAACTGTCAGTGGTGTAGCTGACGAGAATGTTCTGATGTGGTAGTTGTTGATGTTGTCACTGTGCTAACTCCTGTGAGGGGGACTGCGCTAAGTGGAATGAATTCCATGGGCTCTATCGTTTTCTTTTCCTTTACTAAACTTTCCAGCTCTGCCTCCATTTCCTTGATCCGTGCGTTCTATTCCATGATTAACTTTAGCATATCTTCCTTTTGGCCTTCTATCTTGGCCATCTCTTTGGCCTGTGAGTCTTCAGTAGCTGGAAATTTTAATTGTTTCCTCAAGGATTCTATGTCAACATTCTTTTTCTTTAGCAGTTCTTTAGCTACTTTCACATTGGAGGGGTCGTACCCAATTTTAAGTACCAGTTCTTCTAAAGATTTGATCATGTTGTCCTTTGAAAAAGATGATACTTTCTCCAGCTTTAGTTGAGTCTGAACATTGTTCAGAGAAACCTACAACTTTGCAGCAGTTGTGGAAGTGTTTGCCAATGTTGAGAAAATCATTTCTTCGGTTCATTTGTGCAAGTCCATCTAGTCAGCTGGATGTACCTCTGCAACATCAAACTCGAAAGTTGACCTTTTGTAATCATAAATTTCCTTTGGTTGAGGTACTTGTGCCTGCACAAATGCCATATTCATTCTCCCCTTTTCAGTATCAAATGAAGAGAGTAGTCTATGCTGTGTTGTTGATGTTTTTTTCCAGAATTGAGCATAGGTGTTGTCGGCCAACATCTCATTCTTTTTCTTAATCAGATTGTATTTTTCAAAAATACATAGTCTCACGGATCCTTGTGATGGCTGAGTGGTCAAGGTGGTGTCATTCTGCTTCTTTGATGAAGAGGTAGACGCCATTTTTTGACTGCTTGAGAACAATGGTGAATGTTCTCTTTCTACTACTGTAGTAGATTGAGTCTCTTCTCCCCTATATCTATCAGGGGTATGACTGGTCTTGGGATTTTTCCTATAAACTCGAAAATCGTCTGTTGAGACTTCAATGATTGATGGGGAGACTTCCTTTCTAGGTCTCTTCTATGTTGGTACCTATGGAGTAATGGTTTTTGAAACACTGGTTGAAGGAGGCTGTTGTTCTAAGTCTTCCAAAGCGTTCATTTCCCAGTTTGTCTGATTCATGAACTTCTCAATTTATGGTTTGGGAACATGAGCATATGGACAGATTTTATTTTTTAGCATGGTTTCTGCGACAATGCCGCAAGGATCATAGTGCCACGGAAAAATAATGTTGAACTTCATCTCCTTCAAAAGTTTATCGACCATTTCCCCTACAACTCGGATGTTACAAATGAAAGGTCTTATCTATCTCTTGATCCTCAATTGTTGTTTCTTCTTGAAGGCTACAAAATGAATATCATCTAAGTTAATCATTTGCCTAATATATTCCAGGGCAAATATGCGCACTGGAAAATATCTAGGCAATTTGTAGGGAGCCAACTCGCATCCATAAATTCTAATCTTTGTGTGGTTCTAGTACATGTATCAGTCTCCAGTCTTGGTGAGGTCTGAGGTTTGAGATATGTAGAATTCGTTGGATTTCTTTGTTTATCCTTGGTTCTTGTCTGTTGCTAAGCATGCTTACCACTGGGTGGTAAAAATGATCTATGAATTGATTAAAAGTGAATTCGGGTGACTTATTTCTTAGTAGTGACGTCCAGAATATGATCGGCTGTGGTTTTCCATTCTAATCTAGCTTCTGCATGGAAAACGGGAACTTGTCTGCTTGGAAAAACATGAACAAATATGCTAGTATTGAAGAGTATCGGGACATACATTCTGTGGGAAACTTGAAAAGTTGTTTGTGATTGTTCTCGGCCAGAAAATTGTTGTAGTTGAACTGTGTTGTGACCCTTTCCTTGGTAGAGAAAATAGATAGATAACCCAAGATTGGATCATGTACCCACTCATCCGAGTAGTATCCAAGTAGAATGCAAAGAGAAGAAATAATTTGATTTCCTTTTGCTGAGAAAATCGATGATTGATATGGGGGATTTGCTTTGGGTAATGGGGCACTCTCAGGGAGAAAAATCTCAAAAAACTACGCTCTCTAGGGAAAAGACAACTTTTGATACATTTTGGTTAGGATCTCAATGGTAAACGAAGAAAAGTATTTGGCTCTGGGTATTTGCAGCATATGGTCAATGGCTTTAGGTGTGACAGTGAACAGGGTCTCTCCAGAGGATGAAACAATAACTCTTTGATCAGGAAGGTAGTGCGCATGACACTTGAGGTTGAACTCGAGGAAATGATGAATTTGGGGGAAATTATATAGTGGGAGATTGGATTCCAAAAGTCCAATCTCGTCACTTTGGTCTAAGAAAGTATCTCTGAACCACGAGTGCAACTCGGCAAAGTCAAATTCGCATTTGGGCTCTGAGATCAGGTAATATTTGTCGTTCAGGGGGATCAGTCAAGGTCAATAGCAGGCGGGAGGAAAAGATTTTCATCAAATTCTAACTGTTTGGAATTTTGCACCATCACTTCGACTGATACCTGCAAAATTTGAGAAAGAAATGACGCTATCTATAGATTTCAAGAATTAATGGAGGTTGTAGACGA
>JASDQU011403524.1:21693-43087 GCA_032191745.1 Picea mariana
ACCACCAACTCGGACCCCCCCCCCCCAACCATTAAAGGTAGAATGGTCAGGGGGGTCCAATATTACTTGTCGGTCGTCGATCTGAGCATTGTTTGCTCAACCGTAGATCTCGACGCACTCTTTAATCATGGGGCATGAATCATATTGCACTGCATAAACTTACGATAGCGTGGATTTGTGGGTTTTTTGCACTATTTTTCTTTCATTCTGCCACCAAGGGGTTAGAACACAACCTTCTAACATCAAAATAATGAATCTCATCCAACATCATGCTTGTTTTTATTGAAGGAAATCCAGCTAACCTATGTTCTAACCTATTTACCTAACACATTTAACCCAAATTAGATTATTGGGATAAAAATTACTCTATCCTGGGGCTATTTGATCAAGTTTAAACAGTTTGATCAAATTTATTCACTAACTAACCTATGTACTTGGCTAAGATTAAACAGTTTAGCCAAGATTTATCCACCAATCCTATCAGCACAAATTTAGAAAAACTTGACCATGATTAAACTGTATGGATCCAGCCATTATTATTGCATGGGGCCTTATCCATTTTTCTTTTATGCCCTCTTTTATTCTTTTTCTTTTCTTTCTTTTATTTTCTTTCTTTTTTTTTTCTTTTCTTTTGAAAATAATTTGCAAAATGAAATATTATTTACAACCAAATTACAACAAGAGTAAAAATTTCAAGTCACCAGTTGATCCTATGAAACATAGGGTTATAACAGTGGCTCCACCTGGGGATGGTTCCCTCCTTGCGAGGTCCCAAGAACCTGCTTCCTGATGTCTATAAATATTTTCTCCATTGCTTATTCTGCTATCTGATTTGTTCTTATTTTGAGAATTTGGTGACACTGGTCAGTGGCTTAGGGCCTTCTCTGCGGGCTTCAACCATCTGATCAATATCACCCACACAAAACCTGAACATAAAATAAATGGTTTTTACATTGGAAATGGATTTATGAGATCTTTATTGGGGTGGAAGATAATGTTTCAACATCTTTCCATTCACAAGTCCACCTTGCAGGTCTGTTCCATCACTTTATTTGAGAAAAGAATGTGTTATTTCCTCTGAATTCTTGAATGATGTAAGGGCCTTTCCATAAGCTATCAAACTTTCCATGTTTACCCTTATCCTCATTTCTGGAATCCCACTTCAGCACCAAATCACCCAACTCGAAATCGTCCTCTTTAGTTCTTTTGTCATAAATCTTTTTGATACCTTCCTGGATAACCCGAGTCTTGTTATACACTTCTTTGGGTATCACTAGATCATTTGATTTATTCTTCTTTGGGTATCATTTGGATCTGCTTTCACTTCCTGCAACAATTTCATGACAAGGACCCCCAAAGAAGAAGGAAAAATTGCCTTGGTACCATATACCAACTGGTATGGGGACATACCAATTGATCGTTTGGTGCTCAGTCTATCAACCCAGAGTGCATGAACCAACTTATTATGCCAGGACTTCTTGTTCTCTTGTAGCATTTTCTTAATGATATTCACTAGAATTTTGTTTGAGGACTCGACCAACCCATTTCCCCGAGGATAATAAGTTGTTGAGTGTCCCAAAGTAATGTGGTATTGGCTACAAAACTCTATAAGTCTTTTGGATCTAAAGGTTGTTGAGTTGTCAGCTATAATTTTCCTTGGGCATCGAAAACGAGACAAAATATTAGTTTCCAAAAACTTAATGATAACAGAGTCAGTAGATTGCCTGCATGGTACAACCTCGATCCACTTCGTGAAGTAGTTTGTGGTTGTGAGGATCCACTTATGTTGGCCTAAAGAGGGTGGATGCATTTCACCTATAAATTCTAAACCTCATTGTTGGAATGGAGCTTCAACTGAGATGGGTTTCATGGGGAGAGGCAAAAGCTTCCTTTTACCTTTGAAAACCTGGCATTTGTGTCAAGAAGCAACTTTCTGATGAACATCAACAAACAATGTAGGCCAGTAGAAACCAACTCTAAGAATCTTGTTAGTTGTGGTTTTCCAACTTAGATGCCCGCCACAATCTCCTGCATGGAAATCCTACAATACCCCGTCAACTTTATCCTTCAATAGGAAATTAAGAAAAATACCCCCAGGGTCTTTCCAATAAAGGTTTCCATCTAGCCTGCATGGGTGTAGACGGATTGGCAAGTGCCGTGTAAATGGAAGGAAATTTGTAAAATGAAGACTCGTGTTCGATTCTCACCTGGATTTACTCGTGTGCCATTCTTGTGGGCTGGGTGGTTGCACCTGGGGTTATAGTGGTAGCCGACGGGGATCAACCCCGTGTCACGCGAGTACGAGAACCGCGAGTTGCCGATTCCCCCAGTAAAAAAAAATAAAAATAAAAAGGTTTCCATCTAGAATACAGTATTTCAATGCTTTCGATTTAATAAATCTGGCTTTGGTCTTAGTCAAACCAGGAGGAGCTTGTAAGTTATGAAGTACAAAAATGAGGTTTTCATACCAAGGAGAGTTTAAGAATACCTCTTTTACATTTGGAGTCATTTGCTCTTCCTGCTCGTCAACTGCAGCCAAAAAATTAATGTCCAGAGCATGAAAATTGGATTCAGCCATTAGTTCGGCCAAACCCTGACCTTTGATCAGTTTAGTGGGTTTTATTTCTATATCATACTCCAGAATAACCGCAATCCAATTCCCTCTCCTACCATATGGATTATCTTGAGTCAGGATATCTTTTACTACAACATTTAGAGCGTAGGCAATTCTGTGAGAATGGAGAATATAGACTCTGAAGTCTTATATGGCCTTTACCAGGGAAAAATCTTGTTTCTACATTATGTTGTAGTTCAACGAAACATCTCTCAAGGATTTGCTAAAAAATGCTATGGGTTGTTCGTACCCTTTTCTATTTTTTTTCAACAGTACTGTTGTGATGGTGTGCTTAGATGTGAAAAAAAAACAAAAATAAATATTTGGTGTAATCTGGACTGTTCAAAACCAGGGCTTGGGTGAGTGCATGTTTCACTTGCTCAAATGACTGTTTGGACTCAGTGTTCCATCTAATTTTGGTGTCTTTTTTCAACATATTTGTGATGTTCCTAAGAAGTTTGGCCAGGTTGGGTATGAATCTTCTTAGGAAATTTATTTTCCCAATGAATTATTGTAACTCTTTGATGTTCCTAGGGTGTTCCACTTTCTGGATGGCTTCTATTCTGCTGAGGTCTATTTTAATTCCATATTTAGAGATTATGTGCCCCAAAAACTTGCCTTCCTCTAAACCAAAAAGGGTCTTTTTGGGATTCAATGAAATCCCAAACTTTCTGCACTTCTCAAACACCCATCTGAAATGTTGTAAATGTTCCACGTCAGATTTGGAGTACACAGTCATGTCGTCCAGATATATGACTATAAATCTTCCTAGCTCGTCCACAAAATCAATATGCATTGCTCTTTGGACAATGGCACCAGTGTTCATCAATCCAAAGGGAATTTTCATGTACATGAAAGTTCCCTAGGATGTGGTGAAGGTTGTTTTCTCCTCGTCATCTAGGTGGAGAAGGACTTGGTTGTAACTCGAGAAACCATATAGTAACGAGATCCTACTGGCCCCAACTACCTTTTGTAAGATGTGGTCCATTTTAGGCAAAGGGTAATTGTCCTTAAGGGAAACCTTACTTAGGTTTCTAAAATCAATGCAAAGCCTGATTTCTCTAGTCTTCTTCCTAGTAGGAACCAAATTAGAAACCCATTTGGAAAATCTCAAGGGGACTATAATTTTGGCATCATACATTTTTTTAATTTCCTTTTCTATCAGGGGAGGCAACTTGGGATTGATTCTCCTAAGTTTCTGTCTAAAAGGTTTGTGTTCTTCTTTTATTGGGATCCGATGATGTGTGATACTTGTGTCATACGATTTTAAATCCTCATAACCCCAAGCAAACACATCTACATATTCCTTAAATAGTTCAATGTATTTGAGTTTTTTCTCAGGGGGTAGAGATTTGGAAAGTTTTATCATCTTGGGTTTTTCCTCTGTTCCTATGTTACACTCTTTGACCTCTTTACCACTAGCTTCAATTTTTGGTTTTTTCGTTACATCGTTAAAATCAAACAAGTCTTCTAGCGGAACTAAACCTCTAGGTAACACATTGTTTTTCAAATGTAAAATACCAGAATCTACTTCATTTTCATTCAATTCCTCTTAATCTACTTTATTCACACTACCATTTTCAAAAACAGATTTATTTACATTATCATCATCATTATCTAAGTCCATATTTGTAAATTCGAAATCATTCTTACACTATAGGAAGTCTTCAATTTGATCATCATTTCCAAATACCTACCAATATCTGATGTTGTCTGGGACAGTTGGCCTGCACTTCACCTCTACTGTGTATTTGCGAGTGGGACATAAAGGTATTTTGCATGTAGCGAATGACCTAGCCAATCCATCTGCTAGTATGTTATGTCCCCTGGGCATTACCTGCAAGTCGATTTCTATGAAACATTGAAGAGAATCCAAAACAACATTCCTATAAGCCCTAAGTCTAGGATGTTTAGCAGCATACTCACCTTTAATTTGTTTAATAATCAGTTCTGAGTCATCTCTTACCATAATCTGTTTGGCACCAACCTTCTTTAGTAGTTTCAGGCCAAGCATCAAAGCTTCATACTCAACCATGTTGTTAGTGCACTAGAAATTCATTTTGTAAGAGTGGCTCTCTGAATTCCTTGATTTGTGATTGTGCAACCAAACTCCAGCTCCAACTCCCTCTTTGCTCATAGCTCCATCAAAATCCATACTCCATAAATCTGCTGGTAGTTCATCACTTACTACTATTACAACATTCTTTACCTCAATGATTTCTTTATCTTCTGTAATGTTAGGTGCATCATCTTCCAACTGAGAAATTCGATTATCCATATCACCATCGTTGTACAATATGAATGAATCCAGATCATAATATCATAGTATGATGGGTATTTATGTGGTTTTTCTTGAATTTTGGCCATATACTTCATCAGAGTCTCTCTGTACAGTCTTCTTTGTTGTCCAAATACCGAGATGGTGGCATAAGACATATCTATCTGCAAGGTTCCTTTCAACTTAGCTCCCTAAGATCTAGATAGAAACATACCGTATTTCGGGGGAATGTCTGCAACCATGAAATCCATCACCATACTTTTTGCTGGGATTTGAGCTAGGGTGATGCATAAATATTTAATTAGCCCTATACATTTGACCTTGTTGGAGTCAAAAGAATGAAAATCCTTGTAGGGTCGAGTGACATCAATCCCCAGCTTCTCCATCACAGCTTTGGGCATCAAGTTGTGAGAGGCGTCGGAATCGAGCATAGCATTGTGTAAGATTGTGTCATGGATATTCAGACTAATACATAACCCAGGAACAACACCATTATCCTTTTGTCCATATACTTTAGGACCGAACAACAACTCGGGTTGATCATCAGTAAGATTTACAATGTTTGAGTGTGTCCCTGATCCAATATTCAATGCCTTTGTACCTATCTCTAGTTCGATGCTTAATTCTTTAATCACCTGTGACCTATAAGCGTTTTTTCTCACCAATTTAGACACGGAAATAGGAATTTTCAATTTGGCTAGTTCCCCTTCTAGACTGAAGGTGGTGGAAGTCTTGCTTTGGCTCTACACTTCTGGTTTTTCTATCATATTTCTTTGGGCAGAAGTATTTAGCTGACTAGTAGACGCGACCTCGGTTTTATTTGATCTTTGTGAGATTTTAGGGTTTTTATTTGCATAAGATCCGACATTATTTTTCTCAGGGACTTTCTTGAGAGAGGTATCTAAGGTTTTCTTGGTCTCAGATGTCTTCTTCACTTCAGTAGCCTTCTTTGTAGGATTGTCATTAGCCTTCTTGCTTCTTAGGTTATATTGTTTGTGCACCTCCATTATGGAATTCTCAAAGGCATGTTATTCTGTTTCATCTTCCTCCTCATTCAACTTTGTTTGAGAGAGGAGAAAAATCTCTTGTTCTTCCCGAGTCAGAAAAATAGAGTCATCATCATGGACGCCCATGAAGTTTATGTGAGTGTCATCCAACTCATCGATTACCTCCTCCCCATCATCAACGTAGTTCTCCTAGAGGGGTGGTCTAATTTGTTGATCAGGCCCCCTTTGCTCTCTTTGAACTCTCAGATCTCTCTGATCCCTTTGTCTGATATGGGGAGGGTTCCTTCTGAAGTTTAGATTTCTGATCTGAGGGGATGGATGATTTTCCCTAGGTGGATTCCTGTCAGCGATGGTTAGTCTTTCCATCATTCTTTCCATACTTATGACTATGGAATCTAATTTGGAATTTGAGGAAGATGTGGAAGGATCTTCTTTGATTGTAACTCTTCTCTCTGTTCTTTGCCTGGCTCTTCTCGCTAGTAGATTCGCTTCTACGCTCACTGCACTTTTTTGCATGTCTTCTAAAGTGACAGAATTCCTGTCCCTTAGTTGATATGACATATCATCATAAAATCCATTAGGGAACATGATTGAAGCCAAACCTTGTGGGAGTTTAATATCAGCTAGAATTGCGTTATAAATATTGTTGAAACATATGCAATAATCTTGCATTGTTTCCCCTTGATTCTGTTTGATATTTTCATATTCTGATAAAATCTGGAGAGGATTTTTATTTACCTCCCATATGTCAAGGAAACTCCATTGGAAAGAAGCAATGTCAACTATGTTAGAAGGGCGTAGCGCTTTGAACCACTTTTTTACTTCTTCTGTCAAATTCTATGCAAACAGTCTCATCTGGACATTTGCCTCATCAACTTCCTGCAAGTCAAAATAATCAGTCATCTTATTAACATGTTGTTGTGCATTCAGAGGACCAGTACCGTCAAATTGAGGAAGTTTGGTTTGATAGTCCTGAGGCATGGCATGTAAAGGGGAAACCAACACTAAGGGAGCATATCTTGTTGCCATGATTGGTGGACGAGGCTGAACAACAATTTGTGTGATTGGAGGGGAGGTCACAGATGAAGCATAAGAGGTAGGGATGGGGGATGTAGAGTGAATTATCTGATGTTTGATGGAGGAAGTTGCAATAGTTAGGCGGAAAGTTTTACAAACTGTTGAAAATGAGTTTGGTACAATGCTTGATCAAGATTTGCTACTAGATCTTCTAACTTGTCGAATTCTTGGAGGAAGCGTTGATCAAATGTTTTTTTGGGAGAAAGTATCTCAGGGGTTCTAGGTTGCAGGATGATTTGATATAGGATTGTCTCACTTACAAAGCTGTCGGATTTGGTCCTAAAAGGATTTGTTCAAAGGATATGTCAAACTCGAGATCCTGGATGCCAACTAGCTTCTCTAGGAGAGAATTAGACCTATGAAGAGGGTTGTGACTCCCGAAACCTTCTACAGTATTTTTCTTTCTGAGTAACTACTCTGGATCGTGTATTGTTGTCGCAGGTTCTGGATCGAGGTGAGACCTAGTGTAAAAATTTTTAGGAGCCATAATTTTTAAGTTTTTAAGAAATATTTAAACTAATATATACAAACTTTAACAACCTCTGAACATTATCTCTTTACAAGTTTAGACTTTATGATTCGTTCATAAATAAAGTTTTCTTTGTCTAGGGAAAAGAAATCACAGGATGGAAAGTTTGTTCAGTTCCCCAGTATGATCGCCACTATGTTATCGCTCTGTAAATCCCTAGAGGTTGTCGAGAGGTAGAAGAAATTTATTAGAGGTAACTTTTTCCAACCACTTCGAAACTGGGATCTATCGCTTCTAGTTTCAGAGAGGGATATCTCTGTTATATTTAGATATGTTTTGGGTTTCATATATTAGGCTAGTTATATAAGTAAGACTGTGTTGTTTTGTTTTATAAAATGGCTGAAATATTGCTTATGCATCCATTGGGCTATGGGATCTGTGTTAAAGTTTGAGATCTGAGAACAAATTTTATAAGGTTTCTTCACCAGGCAGGATAATGCCAATGTTGGATCCTTTATAAATTAAAGTGATGGATGGAATAAATAGATGAGAAAATCAACTATAATAAAGAAGCATTCAAGAATTTCTTTATTACAATATCACAAGACAAACATTTAGATCTTTAAAAGCCAAAAACAGAGTATACGAAGATAAATTATGCAACTTTAACTTCTTTTAAATGATCAGATGTAGAAAACAAGATGATAATGAAGAAAGATAAACCATTCAATGAAGAGGAGTAAACATCACCAACAATTAACACGTAGGAATTCTGTGAATTGTCCCTTTTTATTACTGGTATACCTATTGAAAAGATTACAGTGCTTACAGATTTCTTGGGCATAAATATCAACCCTCAGTACTTCGAAGTTTGAAGTATTTATAAGAAAAATTACAAACAATCCTGTCATTAATGATCAGGACGTGGTGGAGTCTAAATCTAACTAACTAGATAACAAAATACAAAAATATAGGAACTGCTAATGATCTGTCAGATTCTCCATGATAATTTTGGGGAAGGTTGTTGGCGAGTCATTAACTTGAATTTGACTGCTCCGCATGTTGACTTGGATTCTACACCTCATCTCTTAATCGATCAGAGTGCACAGATCCTCCCATCTCTTTTGACTAGGAATGGTGACTTTTAGTAACCTTCTGTAGACTTCATCCATCTCTGTATATTTGGCGAAAGTTGGCTTGGTGATGAAAATATACTTGATTTCATGTTGGATACTGAGGTCCAACTACAGAGTCTCTAAAAATGCCTTGCCTGTTATGCTACCCTGTATTCTTGAAAACTTAGAGCTATCCTTTGCCACCATGGATATCTTTTTCTTGTAGTCAGACAAAGTCATCAACTTTTCTTTTAAAACCAGTAAACTGGGAAGACCTTTCTTTTGCAAAGCATCAATCTTGTTGAAGAATATTTGAACTCCGATATCCATGTTCTGGGCTCTCTCCTTCAATTGTAACATTAGTCCTCTCTTGGTAGGAACTTTCTTAACCTCAAGGAGAGTTTATGTCCTATCCTCGATTTCCAGACTTTCCAACTCATCCTTAGTATTCGAATTCAGAAGCCTGATGATTTCATTTTCCTCTGTGGGCATTTATCCTAGCTCTCCCTTTGTCTTGTCAATGGATTGCCTGCTCCTCAACAATAATTCATGCTACTCAAACATGATCTGCACAAGTGACCAAATTCCTGCCATGGATTTTGAGATATCCATCCAAATTTTCTTCTTGGTTTCTGCTAGTGTTTTGCCTAAAATTGTTTGCTTCTGCAACTGGTGTAGTTCCTACTTAAGATTTTTTTATGTGTGCCTCTCAGTGTTGTAGTTGGTATGGAAAGAAGATTTAAGTTTCTAGGGGTTTTCTATCTCTTGTTTCAGTCTTTTGATTTATGCTCCTTGTATGGTCATCTCTTTCATTGAGTTGGATAGAGTTTAAGATGTTTCTAGAACTGTCAGTGGGGTAGCTGACAGAAGTTATGATGTGGTAGTTGTTGATGTTTTTTTTGTGCTAACTCCTATGAGGGGGACTACACTCAGTGGAATGAATTCCATGGGCTCTGTCTGTTCCTTTTCATTTACTAACCTTTCCAGCTCTGCCTCCATTTCCTTGATCTATGCGTTCTTTTCCATGATTAACTTTAACATTTCTTCCTTTTGGCCTTCTCTCTCAGCCATCTCTTTGGCATGTGAGTCTTCAGTAGATGGAAATTTTAATTGTTTCCTCACAGATGTTATGTCAACATTCTTTTTCTTTAGCAGTTCTTCAACTACTTTCACATTGGAGGGGTTGTACCCAATTTTAGGTACCTGCTCTTCTAAAGATGTGATCCCATTGTCCTTTGCAAAAGATGATTCTTTCACCAGCTTTAGTTGAGTCTGAACATTGTTCAGAGAAACCTGCAACTTTGTAGCAGTTGTGGAAGTGTTTTCCAATGTTGAGAAAATCATTTCTCCAGTTTGTCTATGCAAGTCCAACTGGTCAGTTGGATGTACCTCTGCAGCATCAAACTCAAAATTTGATCTTTTGTAATCATAAATTTACTTTGGTTGAGGCACATGTGCCCGCAAGAAGGCCATATGCATTCTCCCCTTTTCAGTATCAAAGATGGAGAGAAGTATATGTTGTGTTGTTGATGTTTGTTTCCAGAATTGGGCATAGGTGTTGCTGGTCATCATCTCATTCTTTTTCTTAATCAGATTGTATTTTTCAAAAATACTTAGTCCTGTGGATCCTTGTGATGGTTGAGTGGTCAAGGTGGTGTCGGTCTCCTTCTTTTATGAAGAGGTAGACATCATTTGTTGATTGCTTGAGAACAATGGTGAATGTTATCCTTCTACTACAATAGTAGACTGAGTCTCTTCTCCCCTAGATCTGTCAGGGGTATGACTGGTCTTGGGATTTTTCCTGTAAACTCGAAAATCCTCTGTCGAGACTTTTGTGACTAACAGGGAGACTTTGTTTCTAGGCCTCTTCTCTATTGGTACCCATTGAGTAATCGTTTGTGAAACACTGGCTGAAGGAGGTTGTTGTTTTGAGTCTTTCAAAGTGTTCATTTCCCACTCTATTTGATTCCTGCACTTCTCAATTTCTAGTTTGGGAACATGAGCATATGGAGAGATTTTCTTTTTTAGCCTAGTTTCTGTGATAATGCCACAAGGATCATAGTGCCATGGAAAAATAATGTTGAACTTCATCTCCTTCAAAAGTTTATTGGCCATTTCCCTTGCAGCTTGGCTGTTACATATGAAAGGTCTTATCTGTCCCTTGTGTTGATTAAGGTTGTGTTGGCGACAGAAGTCACTCGTGGATTGCATCAGGAGCAGAGCCCGACGCCCATCAGTTTATGTCACGATTTGTTTAATGGGGTGATCGAATGGAAGTTAACTCAGAACGATGTGGTTCTAACTCTGAAACTAGGCTAGGTGTGCATGGGCAAGTGAGGTCTTAGATAACTTCAGACAGTGAGTTGTAGTAAGGGTGAGTAGGGGAAAGACTTGTATCAGAGAGATGCAAAGATCTGTCATAAACATCAGGTTTCTAACAGACTGTAGGGGAAGATGTCTAAACGCAAGATCTTATTACATTCAAACACAGAAAACCAGAGGATACAATGATGCCACAATAAATCCTTTATCACAACATAATTGCATAAATTTGTGTGAATTCGTCGATCACGAACTCTCTCAACATAAGATGAAAATTAGATGGAGTAAGAAAGACTGTATGTCATAAAACAAGAAATCTCACATACATATGCATAACCAGAGAACTAGAGTTTGTTAAAACCTTACAATCGGGAGCTTCGCTCTACCATCAATAGATTACAAAATACAAAGACTGAGTCTATATACTCAGCAAAATTAGCCTATTAGAGGCATGTTCAGTCATCCAAGGCATGGTGTCCCCTCAGCCGAATTTGGATGGGTAACTTTTGTCAGATGCCACCTTAACTGCGCATGGCTCCTGCAGGAGGATAGCAGCAACATTAAAAGCCAACATGGCATGTGCAGACTTTCTCTGGTCAGATGAGGACCAACCATGATCTTTTGGAGAAAATCAGTGTATAGGACCGTCTCGGGCAGACTGTCTGCCAGAACCCCCACACCTCGCATTCAATAAGTGAGCTGAGGTTTCAACTACCTCTTTTCACCTTCATTTAATTCTTCAGCGAGGACCAGGATCAAAGTCGGGCTGAACTGGTCTTGGAGGACGCGATATTCCCCTCTGTGGCAAAACCCGACGCTTTGGCACCTTTGCATAACTCTTTTCCTTTCACGAGTGACCGCGGGCCGTGACCTTGCATTTTATTCTCGAAGGTGCTTTTAGCGTTCACAAATAGGGAGGGGTTGATCCTTGCTTATCATAGTCACGATGAACGAAACGCCGAGATGGTTAAATTTGGTGCCACGCGTCCTTCTCAGATCTGATAGTCCTGGACCCTTTCGGCGATGCTGTGGGCCTGAGTCTTGGACATTCCCGGCACCTCGCGTATCGGGAATACGACAGAGTTTCTCCTTGCACCTTGGAGTCGCGATGGGAAAAATGTCGAGATGGCTCAATTGGGCGCCAGGTGTCCCCTTTGGATGGATGGCTAAGAATGCTCCATGATACAGCGGGCCTGACTTTCGGTGATTTCAGTGCTTTCGGGGTTCGGGGTTTCGAGACGTGGAACAACATGAAACTCTCACCCTTCAAACTCCCGAATGCCAAAACACCGACGCGACTAGATCTCGTGCCAGACGCCCTATGGATGGACGACTGCTATCCTTTGCGCTAACCTCGACGCGGCTTCACTAACCGTGATTTCCTGCCAACCATTGATCTATTCCTTAGGATGAATACTAACCGCTGAAACTAGACTGCTCGCTCGCTTGATTTAACCCGAAATGGACTTCTTCTGTGAGCTGCGCTTGGCGCTTATCGCACCACTTGAAAACCTGATCACTCTTGTGCTTCGGACGAGAAATGTTACTAACATTTAGGCTCTATGGGGGATAGAGTCATCCCTGTGATGCTCTAAGGACTCATTTTGCAGTTCCAATGCCTTGCTGTTGGGCTATGGAGTCATTTACTAAACTGAAACAATAAAAGTAAAAACAAAGAACCAAACGGATAATATTTACAAACAAGGGAGCCATTGAAGGCTTCATACAAAACATTTCTTAAGAAAATGCCCATTTACTGGGCTGTGGAAAACCTCTTCACCCTCCAAATCCCGCAACCTGTAAGTGTTATTTGAGAAAAATTCAGAGATTTTGAAGGGGCTAATCCACAGGGCTTCAAATTTGCCATGTTTTCCCTTGTCCTGCTTAGGAGCATCCCATTTCAGTACCAGGTCTCCTATCTGGAACTCCTCCTTCTTGGCCTTCTTATCAAAAACCTGCTTGACTGCCTACTGATGGTGCTAGATTCTGCCCATCACTTGCTCTCTAATCTGCTGGACTTCTACCAGTTGATGAATTCTTCTGATCATGTCATTGGGCTCTTCTTGATGATCCTGGAAGAATTTCGCTACGGGAATGGCTAGCTGGGAAGGGAAAACAACTTCTGCTCCGTAAACTAAATGGAAAGGGGATATGCCTATAGATATCTTTGTGGTCCCGATCGACCCATAGAGCAAATTTCAGCTTCGAGTTCCAAGCCCTCTTGTTGTCCTCCAGTAATATTTTGATGATCCGTATCAGACTTTTGTTGGAGGGTTCTGCTAAACCATTGCCCTGGGGATAATATGGGGTGGAGTGAATCAGTTTGATCCCAAATTGTTCACAGAACTTGACTAACGGTTCAGCCTTGAAAGAGGCTACGTTATCAGTAACAATCTTTCTTGGGTAGCCGAACCTTACGATGAGGTCTTCTAGGAACCCAGTGATAACCTTGTGGAACACACTCCTGGTGGGGATAGCTTCAATCCACTTAGTAAAGAAATCTGTGGCAGTCAGGATCCATCTGTGCTGCCCGCTGGAAGTAGGGTGGATTTCTCCAATAAAATCTAGGCCCTATTGCTGGAAAGGTCCCGAAACAACTACAGGATTTAAAGGAAGGGACTTGAGCTGTTGCCTTCCCGAAAATCTTTGGCATGAGATACAAGCTCTAACTCCTCTATGGACATCAGCGAACAAGGTGGGCCAGTAGTACCCAGCTCTGAGAATTTTGTGGGTTGTGTTATTCCAGGAATGGTGCCGCCCACATAGGCCGCTGTGAAATTCGACCATGATCCTGTCGGCCTCTAGTGGATTCATGCATTTTAAAATCACTCCCAAGGGGTCTTTCCGGTATAAAATTTGATCGATAAGGCAGTATCTGACTTCCTTGAGCTTCAGAGCTCTTGCTTTGTTTCTTTGCAGGCCATCTGGGGGCCGCAACTCCTATAGAAAATATATGACATCCTTATACCAAGGACATCGAGCCAACAAGGATTCTGTTTGAGGGATTACATCAGATAGTTGATTCTGCTCATTTTCTAAGCATGCATTGATGAAATCTACCCCAAAATATTTGCAATCAGCTTCAACCAACAACCTGGCTAAACCTTGACCTTTGATCAATTTGGTAGGCCTTATTTCCAAGTCAAATTCCAAAATCTTGGCTATCCATTTACTCCTCTTCCCATCAATGTCGGGATGTACAAGGATGTCCTTCACAGAGGCTGAAGGAACATATGCGGTCACTTTTGAGTGCAATACATAGACTCTAAAAGCTTTGAGAGCTTTCACTAAGGCATAGGCCTACTTCTCCATGATTTCATACCTAACCTCCGCATCTCTTAATGCCTTGCTGAAGAAGGCGATAGGTTGCTCTCTCCCTTCCTCATTTTTCTGCAGTAAGACCACTGCTACTGTATCAGAAGAAGCGAAAGAGAAGATTAGGAAATCTTTGGAATAGTCAGGACTGATCAACACATGTGCCTCAGTCAATGCTCTTTTTATTTGGACAAAATATTCCCTGGGTTCGGCTGTCCATTTTACTTCATTTCCCTTCTTGAGCATAGTTGTGATGTGTTTCACCAATTCAGCAAAATTCAAGACGAATCTCCTCGGAAAGTTAATCTTCCCCAAAAAGGCATGGACTTCCTTCTTTGACTTGGGAAGCAACAGAGTCCGAATTGCCTCCACTCTGCTAGGATCAATCCTCACTCCTTCTGCTGATACTATATGGCCTAATAGCTTCCCCTCCTCCATAGCAAACAAATATTTCTTGGGATTCAGGGAAAGGCCAAACCTTTGACACTTTGAGAAGACTTTCCTCAGGTGACAGCAATGCTCTTTGTCAAACCTAGAGAAAAATTTTATGTCATCCATATATATCACCACAAACCTATCTTTCTCCCCGATGAAGGTTATGTCCATGGCTCGCTGAAATGTTGCTCCTGCATTCATCGATCCAAATGGAATTTTAGCATACATGAATGTGCCCCAAGGAGTGGTGAAGATCGTTTTTTCTCTGTCCTCAGGCATGACTGATATCTGATTATAACCAGAAAAATCATCGATCATGGAAATCCTAGATGCACCAGTTACCCTTTGAAATATGTGTTCCATGTTGGGCATGGGATAATTGTCTTTCTTTGAGATCCTGTTCAGGTTCCTGAAGTTGACACAAAGCCTGATTTCTCCACTTTTCTTCCTTACCGAAACCAAATTGGCCACCCATTCGGAATATCTCAGGGGGATGATGATCTGGGCCTCTAACAACTTCTTTACTTCTTTCTCCATGATAGGCAACAACATGGGATTTATCTATCTTAGCTTCTGCCTGAAAGGCTTAGCCTCTTCCTTCAGTGGGATCTTGTGTTCAATGACAGATGTGTCATACGTATTGAGGTCTTCGTAGGTCCATGCAAACACATCTGCAAATTCTCTCAGCAACTCAGTATATTCGGCCCTCTGTTCCCTGGTCAAACTCCTTGACAACTTGACAAACTTAGGCTCCTTCGGTGTGCCAATATTGCACTCGGCTATGTCATCATATTCACCTGCAAACCTATCCTTTACCGCCACATCATTCCCATCGAACAATCTTTCTAAAGGAATTAGTCTCCTCAGAATGTGATTTCTAGGTAGCCGAATGATCTGGTGGTTAGCAATTTTATTTAAAAACACCTCAGGGTGAGGGTTATCTTCTGTATCAGGATCCTGATCAATGTGCAACGCAGAAAATTCATCAACAGATTGGAGAAATTTCTCGATTTCCAGATCATCTTCGAATACCTTCCAATGCTTGACATTGTCTGGTACAGAGGGCCTATATTTTATCTCAACATCATATTTGGCCATAGACGGCTGAGGGACCTTGAACTGGCTAGCTGAAATAGCTAAAGAATCGGCCACAACATTATCCTCCCTTAGAATAAAAGAGATGTTGAAGGATGAGAAGAAATTTTCAATTAGATCCCACACTTCATTTCTGTAATTTCTGAGTCGAGTGTGCTTAGCCTGATAAGCATTTCTGATCTGTTGGACCACCAACTCTGCATCTCCGAACACTGCTACCTCCTGAATTCCCATTTCCCTTGCAGCTGTCAATCCTAGAACAAGGGCTTCATACTCTTCCACATTGTTGGTTGTTTGAAATTCCAGCTTATATGACAAGGACATGGTTTCCTGAGAAGGGGACACAAAAAACACCCCAGCACCAGCGCCTTCCTTGGAACAGGCTCCATCAAAAAACATTTTCCAGACGGGGGTGATGGAGGGAGGAAACTCATGAGGAGTGGTGGGCTTCTCTCTGAGTTCAAGAGGAGGCTCAGAAGCATGAGTGAGTTGCAGTAAAATGGAACCTAAATCAGTGTCCAAGGCAAAAATAGGATGGTTGGTAGGGTTGGCCTCATCACTGATTATATAGGCCAATTGGGCCTCCCTATATAGCCTCCTATGTTCTCCTCCAAATACTGGGATAGTAGCATATGTGAGGTCCATCTGCAAAGTTCCCCCCAGTCTTTTTATCCAAGACCTTAATAACAACATACCGAACTTGGGGGGGACATCAACTACTACAATATCCATGACCACACTTTTCATGGGCAATTGAAACAAGGTCACGGCCAGGTCTTTGATGACTCCTAGACATTGAACTTTTCTGGAATCAAAGTAATAAAGGTCATGATAGGCTCAGGTGACCTCTAGCCCTAATTATTCCATGACAGTTTTGGGCATGAGGTTGTGAGAAGCTCCTGAATCCATCAAGTAGTTGTGCAGTACCTTGTCATGTATGTTCAAGGAAGTGTAGAAGGGAGGGGATGCGTCATTCCTATCTTCTACCATAGGACCTAGGACAAATGTAGGCTTTTCATCTTGCAAATTGATGGAGTTTGTTGGAAGGCATGAGGCTTCAGACTGTAAAAGCTCAGATAAGTGCTTCTTGAACCCATCATGTTTAATCAATTCGGTCAGGGGCACATGGATTCTGATCTTTTGAATTTCATGCTCGAAATTAAAAGAAGATGTAAGCTTCAAGATTTCTCTTATTTCGGGGACACGACTATGGACTACGGGAGTGAGGGGTTGGTCCTTCTTACCTCTGTGACTGTCCACTACTTCATTAGCAGGTTTCTCTGTTCTAGTGGACTGCTCAGGAACATCAGGTGCTACTGTCTTTTTCTTAGACCTCAGATCATACCTGCCTTGGCTGCCACTAATCTTGTCTCCCTTACTCAGTTCATTTAGCTGACTATCCATGAGAGACTCCTCGTATGTTGAATGATTAAGATGAGGAAAAGGAGGAGTTTCTCCGAAGCAATGAATTTTAGGACCAAGCTCATCTATTTCCTCTTCTTCCCCTTCTGCCACAAAATTGTTTTGGAAAGGGGCTTGAATCTTCTGGTCTTCTCTGTCTCTTCCCCTCTCCCTTTGCACATTCAGGGAATTAATATTGTTTGGCCTCCTGAAACATCCTTTGTTTTCGGTGTTTGGGGGGCCCTTGTATGCTTGCCTCCCCTCCACCTTCATTCTCTCCATCTCTGTAGACAGGGACTTCACCATCCTAGTCAGCTCATCCACTTGAGGGTGGGGCACCAATGGGTTAGAAGTTGAGGCTTAAGATCTTCCTTTTCTTCTGTCTACGTTGGCCTTGTTCCTTAGTCTATCAGCTGCTAATACATTGGATTCCACTTCTATGGCTGCATCTTGCATTTGAGCCAAGGAAGTGGCTCTTCTTTCTCTCAATAAAAGACATAAATTGGGGCCAAACGCACTAGCATAAGAAATATTGGCTGAGGCTTTTGAGGGTTTTATTTCGGCAGGAATTTTATTATACATCTTATTGAATATTTTGGAGAAGTCAGAGACAGACTCTCCTTCCAACTTCTTCAAAGACCCAAACTCTGTCATGTAATACATGAAATCCTTCCTATCGCCCCACTGCCTCAGCAAAGCACTATCCAGGGCTTCGATCCCAACAATAGATCTGGGGGCCAATCCTCTAAACCATTTCCTCACCTCGCCATCTAGGCTCTGGACGAAGACTCTCATCTAGACATCTTCATTTTCAATGTTCTGGTTGTCTGCATAACTGTAGAAAGCAGCCAGATTCTCTTCAGCAGTTACATCCCCTTCCCTAGTGAACTTGGGCATATATTTCAAGTAATCTCCAGCAGGGAGAGGATTCATAGGATGAGGTAGGATTAAGGGAGCATATATGGCAGCGACTATGGAATCCATCCTGTTTAGAGGGGGATTAGCATGAGCCATAGGAATATTAGGTGGGGGAGAACTTGGAGGAGAAGGAGTTCACGAAGGGGCTACTGGGAATGAATCTCAGAGTGAGATGGGAAATAAAAGGGGATTTAAGGAGAAGGCTAATAGGCTCAAGTCAGTAGGTGCTCCTCTTTGTGCAGGAGTGGGAAAATCTTCTGTAGTCCTGGGTCTACGCCAAGGTACAACTTTGGAGGAGAGGGGAATGACAAGGATTTCTCCCTCCAATCTCAGACTAGGAGGGGAAAACTCAGCAGGACACTCCCAAAATTCAGGAAACGGGAAGCCTCTGAAGGAGGTCTATTAAGAAACTGAGGAGGAGAAAATGGAGTTCTTACAGAAGGAGATGGTGAATTACCTATTTCTGCAGTGGAAGCTTCTTCTTTAGGGGCCTTTCCTTTTCTGAGAACCACTTCTGGATCAGTTTCATGTGTAGCTATAGGCATTTGTGGATGAGACCACGTGTGTCTACCTCTGAAAGCCACAATTAACACGACAGGTTCGCCACAGTGGAGTCATCACGATGGAGTCGCCAGGTGCACAGTAGCAATCTTTAAAATCTCTGATACCTGATGCACCTTCATAATCAGAAGCTCAATGTCATTTAATCCTGGGGGAAATTTTCAACTTCATCCCTGGCAACGACGCTAGAAATGTTGGCAACGAAAGTCACTACTGGATTGCATCAGGAGCAGAGCCCGACGCCCATTAGTTTATGTCACAATTTGTTTAATGGGGTGATCGAATGGAAGTTAACTCAGAATGATGTGGTTCTAACTCCGAAACTAGGCCAGGCATGCATGGGCAAGTGAGGTCTTAGATAACTTCAGACAGTGAGTTGTAGTAAGGGTGAGTAGGGGGAAGACTTGTATCAGAGAGATGAAAAGGTCTGTCATAAACATCAGGTTTCTAACAGACTGTAGGGGAAGACGTCTAAATGCAAGATCTTACATTCAAACACAGAAAACCAGAGGATACAATGATGCCACAATAAATCCTTTATCACAACATAATTGCATAAATTCGTGCGAATCCGTCGATCACGAACTCTCTCAGCATAAGATGAAAATTAGATGGAGTAAGAAAGACTGTCTGTCATAAAACAAGAAATCTCACATACATATGCATAACTAGAGAACTAGAGTGTGTTAAAACTTTACAATCGGGAGCTTCGCTCTACCATCGCTAGATTACAAAATACAAAGACTGAGTCTATATACTAGGCAAAATTCACCTATCAGAGGCATGTTCAGTCATCCAAGGCATGGTGTCCCCTCAACCAAATTTGGATGGGTAAATTTCGTCAGATGCCACCTTAACTATGCATGGCTCCTGCAAGAGGATAGCGACAACATTAAAATCCAACATGGCATGTGCAGACTTTCTCTGGTCAGATGAGGACCGACCACAATCTTTTGGAGAAAATCAGTGTACAGGACCATCTCGGGCAGACTGTCTGCCAAAACCCCCACACCTCGCATTCAATAAGTGAGTTGAGGTTTCAACTACCTCTGTTCACCTTCATTTAATTCTTCAGAGAGGACTAGGATCGAAGTCGGGCTAAACTAGTCTTGGAGGACGCGGTATTCCCCTCTGTGGAAAAACCTGATGCTTTGGCGCCTTTGCATAACTCTTTTCCTTTCTCCAGTGACTGTGGGCCATGACCCTGTGTTTTATTATCGAAGGCGCTTTCGGCGTTCGCAAATAGGGAGGGGTTGATCCTTGCTTATCATAATCGTGATGAACGAAAGGTCGAGATGGTTAAATTTGGCGCCACGCGTCCTTCTCAGATCTGATGGTCCTGGACCCTCTCGGCAATGTTGTGGGCCTGAGTCTTGGACATTCCTGACACCTCACGTATCGGGAATACGACGGAGCTGCTCCTTGTGCCTTAGAGTCGCGATGGGTGAAATGTCGAGATGGCTCAATTGGGCGCCAGGTGTCCCCTTTGGATGGACGGCTGAGAATGCTCCGTGATACCGCGGGCCTGACTTTCGGCGCTTTCTGGGTTTCAATACATGGAACAACATGAAACTCTCACCCTTCAAACTCCCGAATGTCGAAATGTCGACGCGACTAGATCTCACGCCACACATCCTATGGATGGACGACTGCTATCCTTTGCGCTAACCGTGATTTCTCGCCAACCGTTGATCTTTTCCTTAGGATGAATCCTAACCGCTGAAACCAGACTGCTCACTCACTTGATTTAACATGAAATGGACTTCTTCTGTGAGCTGCGCTTGGCGCTTATCGCGCCACTTGAAAACCTGATCGCTCTTGTGCTTCAGACGGGAAATGTTACTAACAGGTTGGTTGTCATTGATGTCAACCCTTGAAGAAAGACCCATAGCACAAAGGTTTGGGTAATGGACCCAATATTGTTTGATGTAAATATGACTCATTATTATTTTGTCATTTTTTATAAGAAGTAAATATGGATGAACTCCAAAGTGGTCCCCTTATGGTGAAAGCCCTCACGGGAAGACGCTTTGAGGAGTAAGAGAACCCCTGCTTAATTGTGGAATAATGAGATGAAGGAAAGTGATTTTTTCAAGGAAAATATCCTAGATGGATAGTGGTTGTCATTTCATTTCCGGTGGTATGTGCAACGTCACATAATTCCTCACAGTTAGAGAGTTATGGCCTTGAGAAGTTGGAGACCCCAGGTTTGTGTAATGGACCCAAGTTTGTTTGATGGGTAATGGTATGAGTTATGATATATTTTCAGACAATACTATTCTATATGGATAGTACATGTCATGCCATTTCTGGTGGTATGTAGAACGTCACATAACTCCTCACGGTTTGACAGTTATAGCCTTACGAAGTTGGAGGACCCTCATATGTTATCTAGAAGCCCCAAAAGGTCAAAGTAATCAAATTGGTTTAAGATATTTTAAAAGGTAAATAATAAAGTGAAGTGAAGAGTGTATTATAATTCAAAGTGAATACAAAATAAATTATTTCAATAATAAATTTAATGGAGAAATTAGAAGTGGACCCAACCCTAAAATAAGGAAAGGGAGCCAAGTGACCTAGAAGATGTTTTTAAGGAAGCTATTTGGAGAGTATAAATAAGAGGCAAGGCTCTCTCATTTGAATTACACTTGAGCATATTGAATATCTATAGGTATGTGAGGTAACCAAAGGATATCTAAGCCGAAATTCTGAGGAAAGTGAAGAAGAGAAGGTTGAAATGCAAGGAAGGATAAATTCTTTTGATGGTGCTTTCTAAGGAATGTGATC
>JASDQU011403524.1:51099-74572 GCA_032191745.1 Picea mariana
AGTTAGGTATCCCTTTCATGCACGCCTCGCATGATTCCTTCACAACTGTTTCTTTTCCTTCCATCTATATTTTCTTTCCACTTCATGCTTTTCTCTCCAAAAATGGCCTTTTTCCCAAAAATGGGCCTTCACCCAACAACAATTTACTAGCAACTTTTGACAGTTGAAAAAGTGAGTTATAATCAAAGTAGAGAATTTTTTTTTGCATCCCTAATGGTTGTATCTTAAAATTACTACAACAACAACAAATACTTAGAGAAATGGGACGCCCTAGTGGGCCACGCAAGACTTGGGCACAAGCAAAAGTTTCCAACTTAGATAATTACAATATCTCATGTTTTCACGTATCCCAATGCAATGATTTTGTTAGTCCAATGAAAGAATATTAGTGCCTTTAAATATTGGGTTGTGAAGTATCAAAAATTAAGGATCTAGTTGAGCTACTTCCTCGGGGGTGTCAACCCTTTTACTCCCCAAGGCAAGCTAAGCTAACTAGGAAGAACCCTAGGAGGGTGTAAATCCTTTTACTCCTCCTAGGATTTCCTTGTGCAAAAAAGTATTCCAAGACAAATATAATGGACTTAGTGGGGTTGTATGCACTTATACTCCCCAAAATATTAAGCAAATTAAACTTGCAACCAAGAAAAGAAACAATAGCAATAAACATTCCTTACTTAGTCCAAGCATTAACAAGATAAACCTCCTTTTAACCAAGAAAATATACCATAAAGAAAGAAATATCCCTCCACTGGAGATAATGCATCATCCATCCATCCAATAGCCAAAGTAAAACCATTACAAGAGCAAGTGACAAGACAGATGTGTAAAAATGCCCAAGTAGAGCGCAAATTTCAGCCAAGGAATCTCTTCTCCAAAAAATGTTATGTTAAAATGGAAAGAGTTTGATCTTTATTTATACTAATCCCCTAAAAAGAGTTTGTCCACTTAATTTTAGGTTAAACCACAAAGTAAAGGGTAAAAAACCCTTACTTTTCCCCTTTACAAGCTAAATTAAAATTAAAAATTAAAAAATGCACAATAGAAACCGTAATGTGGCGTCATCCATCTTCTAGGGTGACTTTTTGACACTTTTTGCAAGTTGTTGGAGTGTAAAGTGGAAGTAGTTGGGCCTTCTAGGGCCTCCCTATCATGCGCTAGGTCTTCCTTCTCCAATCCAATACTTCTCCCATCAAAACATGCAAAGTATCAATCAGTAACACCACAACCACCAATACCCTAGCCCTAGGATAACGTAAAGGTCCTCAATTGTGATGTTTTGTCCTCAAGAGAACATCGTTGGGCTAGAAAAGGGTTGGGTTAGGTCCTCCATAGTGTCTCCTCTTGCCTCCAAAGGATAGAATCCTTGTTCGGTGCATGAGAAACGATATCCAACCTATGAGATTCAATCCCCCAGGAAGCCCAAGCTAGGCTTGTTCTTCCAAATATGTCCACCAACTAGGTCCTGCAAAGACAATGAATATGCCCTCCAAGGATCTCAAATCAAATTTATCATGATAATTACATAAATTCAATAAAATATCCATCCAAGCATGTACATCAAAAAACACCTCATCAAAATAAACAAGTGCTCAAAGACCCTGTGCAATTTTCCAAGTTTAGGTATGGGAGGGTTGACAAAGCGACCTATTGGGTGAATTGTACCTCAAGTTTAAGAGTGTTTCCCAAGTGGGCCCCTCTATAAGACATGTGGACAAAGTGAGTTGGATGGGGGAAAGACTCTTGGGCATGGGGTTCATGACATACAGGGGATCGTGGTATCTCATTTATGGGTGCCTTTGTAGAGGGTGTGTTGCACCTTCGTTTTCAATGCAACCTTTTTCCAAGCCCATTTATTGAATTTTGTTATTTTAAGATGTTTCCAGGTTGAATACAAGGTGGGGCTTTTACCTAATCATGAAAAATAATGCCCACCTTGACTCTACCCTAGTCACATCACACTTCCCCAAGTTGAAGCCATGTGTGGGGCTTCTACCTAAGCATGAAAAACAATGCCCACACATGCTCCACCTTGGTTGGCATTTTGTATTAGTTACTTTTCATGGTTCCCATTAGTTTCTTATTAGATAAATTGCATTGTCCCTAGGATCCCTGGGAAAGCATCTAGAAGGTTCATGATTGGATTTTATCTTTTTCCAAATACAAGCCTTTGGGCCTTCGACCCCTTCTTCCCATGAAATAAGGGACAATCCCTTCTTGGGTCAATACACCTGAAAATCCCAAGAGGTAAGGAGATTAGTGGATGAAATCTGGAAAGTGAAAAATATGGCCTGGAATGGCACGATGAGTTGTCAAGAGGACCTCCCAGTATCAATCCTATCACTAAGGGTGACCCACTTACTAGGGCACAATGTCAACCACCAAGGTGAAATAGGGAAAAGAGCATAATTTCCGAGCAGACGTTACATAATCAAAAGCAGTTTGAATTGAAAAAACTCAAATGCCTCAAATATTGAAATGACACTCACCATAATACCTAGCTTGTACCTCATGGAGAAATACCCAATGTCTTTCGAAAACCATCTAATGTGGTTGATATCCTCATGATGAACCTGAGATCTGTGGGGGTGAAGCGGGCTCTATCTCTGCAAGTGGACATTGCTAGTCAAGTTGTCTCTTAGTACTCTATGTCTTCAACCTAAGGTCCTCGAGACACCATCTCCTTAGTTATCCCGAGGAATTGGGGATAACATTTGGCTCCTAATTGGGGACATGTACTCATCGTAGAGTGCATGAGAACTGCAACATCTCCTGGTGGACATGTGCCTACACTAAAACATAAAACTGTAAAATCCAAGGTGGTTCTACCACCCTTGTCCATATATATCAAATCACAAAATAACAACTAATCTAAAAAGAAAAAAATGCATTTTTTTAAAAAATTTTAAACTAAACATGTAATATGATGAAATCAATATGGAAGTAGAGAAAAATGAAAATGAAATGCAATTAAACTACCATGAGCAATCAAGATGCAAATGCAAGGAAATCAAGATGACCTACCTACTTACCTGGGGCCTGGGCCTTGAAGAAGTCAAGTGTCTTGGATGTAGGGTCGGAGAAGAGACCCATCCACTGGTAATGACATCTTTCTCTTGTCCAAAGCTGTCAAATAATACTTCTCTTTCCCGAACATCTTCTTGATGATGTAAGGACCAAACCAAGTGATGTCATCCTTCTGGTCATATTTAGGCTTTCCTTTCCTCTTGTCCCACATGAATGCAAGGCTTCCTTCACTATAGTTGATGTAAGGTATATTCTTGATGTAAGGATAAGAAGGAGGTTCTATGTTGACTGCATTTCTAATGGCTTCTTCACATTCTTTGCTTCTTTTATCTTATTTCTTCAATATTTGGATGGATCCTGGCTCTTTCCCTTGAAACTTTGCAAGATTTTCCTTGTATTTATCTTTCCTTGGGAGTAGTGTATTTATGCAGTCCTCCTACATGAAAGGTAGGTCTCGTGGATCATACTCAATGGTATCTGGAACCTCATCAAATTCACACTCACTCGTATAATCAGGATCGTTGGGGTCCGTCACAATATTTTCAACCTGCTCTCAACTATATAGGATATCGAAAGTGCCATATCCCATGTGATTATGCACACGGGTGAGATCCATACTAATAAAACCTCCAAGAGCAGTGGACCAACTTCTGGATATAAGCATTCCCCAAGCATCTGAAACATCAATCACTACTATATTCATAAGGATGTTGATATGAGGGAAATCAATCAGGTAAACTTCAACATCTTCACATATCCCATAAACATTGACCCTTTAGAATCAATGCCACAAACATTTCCATATGGTTGGGTTGTATTTAAGCCAAATTTTTCCATCACCTTCAAGGACATGACATTTGTTGAGGCCCCGGAATCCAGCATACAATTGTTTAAGGAAGATCGTTCATGCCCAAAGAAAGATAGATGGGAGGGTTATTGTCCCTTTGTCGATCAATATACATGGTATTCAAAATGATTGGAGGGTCCTCCTTCTCAGTTGGTACCTGTAATAACTTCAAGACTTCCCTCCTTACATAAGGAATTTTTCACATCTCTATTACAGGGATCATCATATTCAACTTCCCAAACATGGCTACAACATCTATGTTCAACTAAATCTTGTCTTTTGTTGGAGTTGGATTTGGAAGAAACTCGTGTGTTGGAGGTGGAAGTGGTTGGACCACCTTCTCTGTAGATGGGGGAGGAGCAGTTGCTTCTGAATAAGGTAGAGTGGAAGGTTGTGAGGGAGGAATTGAAGCCTTATTTTTTCTAGTGTATGTCAAAAATTGCCTCTTCATCAACTCCTTTCTATGATCATCTGTCAACTTATTTAACACCCAGAGTCGTCCCTCTCTTGCTCCTTTTCTTATGGCTTCATCAATCTGTTCCTGTGTGACATATTCCTCATGGAATTTACAAATCATATCCATGAATTTCATACTATCAAGAGAGTCTTCATCTCGTCAGGGACATTCATCCTCCCAGTGAGGTTCTTTTCATGGAGAAAACCAAAGTGTCTCTTATGTGTTGACCATTCCAACTGGGTTCAATGTGTTGGGGGATTTTTTCTCTTGTTGAGGCCTTGGTTTCCATCTTGTAGAATCTCTCTGAGGTCTGGAGGCAGATTGATTTCTTTCCGTAATGGTTAATCAACCCATGATATGATTCTAAGCTTGAACAAATGAGTACTCATCTAGTATATCTTTTGAGTCAAGAGATAAATTAGATATGGCGTATTTCTACTAGAAGCTTTAGTCTTTGTCTCCTCCTTGGCACCATGATATTGAAAAGGATCAACCTTTGAGTCAAGAAGGTTCTCTTCAATTTCTGCACTATACTCTTTGGCTTATGCCAAGGCGGTGGCCTTCTTGTCCTTTAGGATGAAACAAAATTTCCCATCAAAAGCATTCATGTAAAGGAAATGAACAACTGCATATGTAGGGTATAGATCTGTCGGGATTTGAATGTACAACCTATCAAACATGTTGTCAAATTCACTCACTGTCGCATTCTCCTTCTTCTTTTTCTGATTGAACTGAGCTACAAGCATTCTGTTTTTTTTTTCGTTGTCCATTTGTTCTTGAATAACTTGGAAAAGTCTTAATAAGATGCTATGTGATTATCAAGAAGTCCTATGAACCATCTCTGATCATATTTATTCAATGATGAGGCTAGTAACTTCATTTCTACATCATCATGTTCCAATTTTTCATATTCCATGTATCGACCCATGGCATAGAGATTATCGTCAACAGTGATCACATTATTTCCTAGAAACTTTGACAACCACTTATGAGACCCTTTTGGCATGGTATTGGGATATCTTGGGATGGTGTCCATGTTCAAGGGTTTATAAAGGTCCTTTTCCCAAGGGTGATCCATTGGAGTAAGGGGAAGGGTACCGTGGAAAAGGGTTTTGACAACGAGAGAATTGAGAGGAGGCCTTCTTCAGTGATCTAGGTGGATATTGGTGGCCACCCATCTATTCCAACTATCTCCTCTTGTTCGTTTTTATTCAACATGTTCTTCTGTACTTCTTTCTAATCATGGGTTATACACTTATGGGGTTGTCTGAAGCCCTACACATCCTCCAGGTGGATACTGGTGGTCTCTTTCCTAATCCACCTAGATTATTTTGTATGTTTCCATGTCATCACATCTTGTTGTACTTCCAGGGCCTTTTTGGGGCCCTAAACATTGTTTTTTTGGCTTGCCACAATCAAATTGTAGACGGAGTCAAAGTTTGACAATGGAATGTGTATTTCTCTAAAATACCTTTCCAATGGGCTATCATGTGCCTAAAACAGAGGTTGTATGCAAAATTTACGACCCTGAGAAGTTGAGGTACAAACTTACCCATAGGGGCCCACATGATTTTCGGTGTTTCACCTTCTAGGGTTAGGTTTTTGGATGTCTAGGGTTTTGGCATTCATGAGTAATATAAAAAATGCCTATAGAGCCTCATTTTAATCATTCTGCTCAAACGGATGTGCGTATAAGCCACATCTCTTCTCAGAGATAACTACCACCATTCGAGCAAGTGTTTCAGTTATGCAATTTTACAGTTTCAGCCTATTTCATTTATTTAATAGAAAATATCGTTCACTGGATATTTGTGTTATTCTTTATATCTCTGTGTTGATTATATTTAGTTTGTAATCAATTCATTCCATTCCTAAATCTGGATCATTTAGTAAACCTTAGAAGGCTTGAATCTCCAAGGGGGGGGATTCTTGAAGGAAGATGGATTCTAGGAAGGTGGAGTCGCCAGATGGGTTGCAAAAAGAGCTCATCAAGGGTGGAAGGAGAACTTCCTTCCAGTGGAGTCGTCAAACAATCTAAGGGAAAAGGCTTTGGGAAGGAAGCTTGACAAAGTGTCACAAGGGCATGAAAGAGGATTCAAGATCCTCCCTGGCAACGGTGCCAAAATGTTATCACGCAAACCATAGGTTGGGAAAATCCCGACCCAATCCATAAGATGGAGATAACGGTGGGAGATTTTACCCACTGTCACCTCAGATAAACCCTCCCCTCGCTTTAGTGAAGGAAGAATCCAACCCAAGGGGGGATCCCAGGTGACCCTAAGGGGATAAAAGATGGAAAGTAAGACTTTGGCAGTGATGCCCCTAGTGGTCAAGTTACTAAGTGAGAAGTGGCTTGATAATGAGTCTCAAAAGTGGTCAATGGTTTTCCAAGAACTTGTATACCTGCAAAAGATGATTATACCTGCCCGAGACACAAGAAAAGACGAGTATGAAAGCTTAAAGTTAAGTGGACAAGCAAGTTAATATTGATGTCCCTATTTGCAGAAGTCAACTGATATATATATATCAACAAGTAAATGATTTTAATTCTCTTAACAATATGTTAAAATTCAAGTAGATAATGCAAGAGATAAGCTAGCAATCACTAGAATAACTCAAGTATGAAAGGATGAGACTATAACACAAAGATAAGGATGTTATAAAAACATATTGCAGAGATATTTTATCAGCTTTATGTATGTAGTACTATTTCTACAAAAAAATATTGCAACCCACTAAACAAGAAATTAAACCACCCAAAAAGTGTGCTGAGACTAGTAGATTATAAGGGCAATTTATTAGCAACTTTTGACGGTTGAAAAAGTGAGTTATAATCAAAGTAAAGAGAAATTTGTTGCATCCCTAATGGATGTAGCTTAAAATTACTACAGAAGCAACAAATACTTAGAGAAATGATATTCCCTAGTGGGCCAAGCAAGCCTTAGGCACACGAAAAAGTTTCCAACTTAGACAATTACAATATCTCATGTGTTCACGTGTCCCAATGCAATGATTTTGTTTCTCCAATGCAAGAAGATTAGTGCCTGGGAATAACTGAGCCTTGGATCCTGTATGTATCTCCCTGCCCTGGCAAGGTAGGTTGTAGCTTCGGGAAAGTGATCGTACTGCTCATGTCTAACAGCTCGTTTGAACGACTCGCTAGGTATATCGATCGCCTAGCCAAGGCAAAGCGAAAGAAAGCCAAGACTTGTATATATGATAGTAGCAATTGGCACTAACCGATCTTGTCATGATGAAAAGCAACGCGTAAGTGAATAAATTATGGTATATCTCGATCTGAGAAGCACTGATCCAAGATAGGTGCAAGATAAACACCCATGGATACAGTAGCGTACTCGGTGATGAACAAAAGGTAGTGTGAGATCACAAATGGTCTCAGTGGTTGTCCGAATGAACAACATGACCGAGATTGAAAACTATTGGGTTGTGGAGTATCAAATATTAAGGAGATATTTGAGCTACTTCCTCGGGGGTGTAAACCCTTTTACCCCCCAAGGAAAGCTAAGCTAGATAGGAAGAACCCTAGGAGGGTGTAAACCCTTTTACTCCTCCTAGGATTTCCTTGTGCAACAAAGTATTCCAAGACAAATATAATGGAATTAGTGGGGTTGTATGAACTTATACTCCCCAAAATATTAAGCAAATTAACCTTGCAAACAAGAAAATAAGCAATAGCAATAAAGATTCCTTACCTAGTCCAAGCATTAAAAAGATAAACTTCCTTTTAACCAAGAAAATCCACCATAAAGCAAGAAATATTCCTCCACTAGAGATAGCGCATAATCCATCCATCCAATAGCCAAATTAAAATTGTTACAAGAGCAAGAGACAAGAGATATGTGTGAAAATTCCCATGTAGGGCACAAATTTCAGTTAAGGAGTCTCTTCTCCAAAAAATGTTATGTTAAAATGACAAGAGTTTGATCACTATTTATAATATTCCTCTTAAAAGAGTTTGTCCACTTAATTTTAGGGTAAAGCACAAATCAAGGGGTCAACAACCCTTACTTTACCCCTTTACAAGCTAAATTCAAATTTAAAATTAAAAAATACACAATAGAAACCCTAATGTGGTGTCATCCCTCTTCCAGGGTGACTTTTTTACACTTTATGCAAGTCGTTGGAATGGAAAGTGGAAGTCGTTGGGACTCCCTAGGCCTCCCTCTCATGCACTAGGTATTCCTTCTCCAAGCCAAGCCTTCTCCCATCAAAACTTGCCAAGTGTCAATCAGTAACAACACCACCACCACAACCCTATCCCTAGGGTGACGTCAAGCTCCTCAAATGTGACATTTTTTCCTCAAGAGAAAATCGTTGGGCTAGAAAAGGGTTGGGTTAGGTCCTCCATGGTGTCTCCTTAGGCATCCAAAGTCTATCATCCTCTTCTGGTGCATGGGCCATGACATCGAACCTATGGGCTTCAATTCCCAAGGAAGCCCATGCTATGCTTGTTCTTCCAAATATGTCCACCAACTAGGTCCTGCAAAGACAATGAATATGACCACCAAGGATATCAAGTAAAATGCATCATGATAAGTACATAAATTCAATAAAAGAGCTATCTGAGCATGTACATAAAAAACCACCTCATCAAAATAAAGAAGTGTTCAAAGACCCTATGCAATTTTCCAATTTTAGGTATGGGAGGGTTGAAAAAGTGACCTATTGGGTGAATCGTACCTCAAGTTTAGGAGTGTTTCCAAAGTGGGACCCTCTCTAAGACATGTGGAAAAAGAGAATTTGATGGGGGAAAGACTCTTGGGCATGGGGTTCATGACATACATGGGATCGTATTATCTCATTTATGGGTGCCTTTGTAGAGGGTGTGTTGCACCTTCGTTTCCAATGCAACCTTTTTCCAAGCCCATTTATTGCCTTTTTTTTTCTTTTAATATGTTTCTAGGTTGAAGCTCGGGTGGGGCTTCTACCTAAGCATGAAAAATATTTCCCACCTTGACTCTACCCTGGTCACATCACACTTCCCCAAATTGAAGCCATGTGTGGGGATTCTACCTAAACATAAAAAATAGTACCCACACATGCTCCACCTTGGTTGGAATTTTGTATTAGTTATTTTTCATGGGTCCCATTAGTTTCTTATGAGTGACATTTCATTGTCCTTGGGATCCCTGGGTGATTATATTGAAGTTTCATGATTGGATTTTATATTTTTCCAGCTACAAGCCTCTAGGCCTTCAACCCCTTCTTCCCATGAAATGAGGGACAATCCCTTCTTGGGTCAGTACGCCCAAAAATCCCAAAAGGTAAGGAGATGATGGGATGAAAAGTGGAAAGTGACAAGTATGGTCAGGAATGGTATGATGAATCATCAATAGGACCTCCTGGTAACAATATTATCCCTAAGGGTGACCCACTTACTAGGGCGCAATGTCAACCACCAAGGTGAAACAGGGAAAAGAGAATAATTTCCAAGCAGACATTACATAATCAAACACAATTTAAAATGAAACAAAACTGAATGCCTCAAATATTGAAATGTCACTCACCATAATACATGTCTTGTACCTCATGGAGCAAGACCCAATGTCTTTTGGAAGCCAACTAATGTGGTGGATACCCTCGTGATGAACCTGATATATGTGGTGGTGAAGTAGGCTCTATCTGTGCAAGTGTACATTGTTGGTCAAGTTGTCTCTCGGTACTCCATGTCTGCAACCTGAGGGCCTCGAGACATCATCTCTTTAGTTATCCCTAGAAACCGGGGATAATAGACCATACTTCTAATCTAGAACCACTACCTTTATAAACTACTAAGGCACCTAACTCTTCAATAACATTTCAATTTCTTGTGCCTACACACCATAATTGCAGCCATTTAGAACCAGGTTCTTACTTGGAACTCATTATATTTATCTATATATCTAATCATAATTCATTCTACAAGTCAAAGCATCGATTCAATCTAGTAGAGAGATCCAACTCATCATGCGTGCGTAGAACATATAGCCTCCAAAATACTTGTAGACAACAAGAAATATCTCAATCCAATAGCTTTGATACCATGTTTGAGAATTAGGGAATTGGATAGATCAAGGATATAAACATTTCAAGAAGAGGTGGTGTCTAAATACACCATTACAATATTTATTCACAAGCGAGAATAGATCATTATACAAAATAAACACAAAGAATGAAAGAACTTCCCAAAAAGGTTCTATGATAGATCACTCCATAAGGCCATCTATATATAGCATCAAGGTGTAAGAAACTCCCTTTAAGTAAGGAGGACATGTTCCACTTTTATTAGTGAGTTTTTGTAATGAAATCTTTGAATTTTGCCTCAACCTGTGCACCAATCAACTACCATGGTCAACTTAACTTACTAGTCAAAAACAAGATTGATTGTTTGGTCAACTACTCAATGGACTCTCCTAGTCGATCATCGATTGTCAACTGACAACCTCTAGAATATATAGGGATATGATGAACCTAATGTTCCAACACAAGATTGATTTAAACAAAGTTAACCTACCTCCTCCAAATAACCACCTCTAGCACCAATTCTTTAATTTGTCCTTTGTTTTCTTGTATATCCAGTTCTAGTGTAAGAAATTATAATCATTTGGTTAATGAAACCCAAAATATTAATTTATTTATCCAAGGGAGTGGAAGAATAGGGAATAATTCAAGATATCCATCTTTCTACATTTTTCTTCAGTCCATTAAAAAGAATGGAAGATTTGTGGACATTTACTTCCATCCTAGTAGGTTTGAAATAAAGGTCTAAAATGTCTTTATATATCTTCACCTCATTTATATAACATGTTCCAAGTATCATTACATTATATACAAATAAAAAAAAATGGCTTAAAATTATGGACCCTCCCACCTTAATGCCCTTTTTTGGATCCTTCCCCCTTTGAATATGAAATTGACCTACTCAACCCTTATACCACTAATAAGAACAAGAAATGGGACATTGACCACCCTTTCCTAAGCCCTTTAGTAGCATAAAATAATTTTAAGAAGATTCATTAATAAGGATTATTGAAGACAAGCATCTCATAATGCAATATATAATTTGAAGCATCATCTGAATTTGAATAAGCAACAATCTTAAATATAGCCAACACAATTTATCATATGACTTTTCTAGGTCAATTTCCATTACCATGGCAATAATATTTTTTAAATTTATAGATTCAATACCTTCTTGTGCTAAGCCAACAACATATGTACTTGTATGTTGAATAGAAACTCAAATTGATCTTCTGAGATAAACCCTGATAATACATTCTTCAATTTGTTTTCCAATACCTTAGTTATAATTTTATATACAAAGTTACATAGATAAATTGACCTACATTCATTAAAGGATTCTAGGTCATTCTTCTTAGGAATTAATGCTATAAAATGAGCATTAAGGGCTCCGAAAATCATTCATAGGCTTCTTGATTCTTATATTACTCTCAATAAATCATCCTCTGACATATTATAGAAACCAATGAAATAAAATTCCATTGTCCAACCATCAAAACCATGATGAATTTTATCCTTTTTTAAAAAGTGCAGTACATATTTGAGTTCTTCTTTGGAAACTTCTACTCCCAAATATTCATTTTGTTGTCATCCATTAGTCTAAGAAACATAGAAACTACCTTTAGGGCTTCGACCGTATTTTCCCATGATGGCTTCTAGTACTGAGAATTGAAGAACTTTATTCCTTCTTTAGTAATATCATTGAATTTTCTTGTTATAAAGCCATCATATTTATTTATTTACCAAATTGTATTGATGTTTTTCTATTTTTATCATATTTCTAGAAAAAATCGGTATTTTCATCACCCTCAACCAACTAAATATCTCTACTCTTTAACCTCGATTCTGCCTCATCTTCTTCTGCTAAAATATTTTTAGCATCTTCGAAACTTTTAAACCTTTGAATCTCTTCCTTAGAAAAAAATTTTACCATCAAGGTTCTCAAATGACTTACTTATTTCTTCTTCCACATATGATAACTTTTTTTGACTTTCTTTCACTATTTTTTTTTCCATTCAACTACTTGTTTCTTCACAGTCCTTAAATTGTCAACAAATTGGAACATTGTTGTCTCTCTTTACTTAGGGTCAAAATTTTCCAATTTTTGAACCACCATCTTTCTGAATTCGTCTTCCTCTAACCAAGGATGATTAAATTTAAATGGGGCTCTAGGTTTCTAAGCTCAATTTCAATTTGGAGGATTGGAAGATGGTCTAGAGACCCACCATTCTACACCCAATGCTTCATGCTATCAAAATATTCCAGAACTATTTTCTTAGATACTAGAACCTATCCAATCTTTTGGAGATCCCCTCCCTTCCACTTCTTGATTTTATATAGGTAGGAACCATATGAACAAGCTCAACATCAATCAATATCAATTCCTCAAAAAGATGTAGAAAACATTAAGTTAGGGGATCTGGTCTGGCTAATTCTCCCGAGCCTCAAGTTAAAATCCCCCTCTACAATGGAATTATACCTTTTTATACAGTCTAAGTTTCCAAAGGATTCCTAAAATGATTTTATCTCCCCATACATGCCATATAAATTAATTATTTTATAAACTTTCCCCAAACCTTTTGATCAACATTCCAACTATATACCTACAAACAAAAAAGAAGTAGATAAAGATCCTATGTTGTTACTCCATCTTAACATTAAACCTCATCACTGACCTTTAGCATCAACAATGTAGAAAGACCAGTCCTTCAAAATAGATGATATGACATCTATTGCTTTCCCCCCCTTACATTGTTTTTTCTAGATTAGAATCATATCAAGGTTGTACTTATTGAACAACATGTTGAGGGATAAATTGATATGGGAAACCCCTGCCCCTATCACATTCAAGAAAAGGATTTTCACAAGGTCATCCTATTTGACGCCATCTTGGCTCTAAGGGCCTTCTTTATGGTTGATTGTTTTCCCTCTTTCACCTCTTTAGTTTCTCTTTTTTTGCAATTGATATATATTATTTTTCTTCCTACATAAGAGGTTTGACCAATATCAATGACCAATCATCCTTCAATCCATTTTCTCTCATACAAAGTATCTTCCTTCCTAGACTACAAATTTTACATTGACCTACTAGTTTCTTAAGTGAATCCACCCCCTCATTGGTCAAGGATAGTTCCAAGGACCTAGCATCGAAGACCTTTGGGATTGAAGCTTTCTTTTTAGGTTCATTAATAGGGAATTGGTTGAGTGCTAATTGCATGCTAGTATTATCGACGTTTCCTAGATATCTCAAATCATTCCCCTCGGTCTGGTATTTACCCAAGCTTCCTCTAATCTATCTTTTTCCTTCATGAAATTTTAGAATAGTTTTTATGGGAATGATTCAACATACCGTTCTTTGGAGAGACACTCACTCCAACTTCCACTAGTTTTCTTCATAGGATTTTACACATGAATAATCATGCGAGAATGAGCCTTCGACTCTATCTTCAATTGAACTAAGTGACTTCCCAATTCCTTTCTTTGTTTTTGGATTCATATCTTGCTTTCCTGATTCAATGTTCTTTTTTGCATCCTCCCTTTTTTCTTCATATCTTGGACATTCTTGGGATTCTAGGTTTTCCTCCAAACCCATCTACCCTTTTTATGTTTGTAGCATTTTCATACATGGACCATAGCATGGCACATAAAATATCTAAAAGGGACTTTTCAATAATAGTCCAATCATTGGATATACATCCTTTCCCCTCATTCTATGTCTATTTCCTTCAACATGCCCTCACGTAGATCAATCCACACCAACATTCATATGGATTTTTAATCAATTTTATTCTCAAAACCCTCTTCTAGCTCCATTAATTTTCCCAAGCCATTACCCATTGTTTCCAGAATATCATTTCTCCACAACTCCATTAGGATCCTAGGTAATAAGACCCCAACAAGTTATATGAACAATGACTTGAATCGAGGGTCAAAACTTGGCTTCCAGTTTCTTAATAATAATATTGATTGCCCCTAAAACCATCCTTTGTTCATAATAATATTTTCATCATCCTTCCTTCTAAATTCAAAAGAGAGCCACCCCTTAATCAAAATGTGAAATTTTGGAAAATATCCCAAAATGCCATACTAGTTTTCCTCTAACCATGTGATCCACAAGGATTCCCCTTTAATTTTATTTCCAATGAATCACCTTGCAAGGGATTTTTCCATTGGACCTTAAAAAACCTCCTAACCTACATTCTCTCCCAACACCATTCTAACTATGTGTTTTTTAGGCCTAATATACTTCTTCTTCGCTTTATCTCCCTCCCCCCCCCACCCACTTCCTTCCTAACTCTTCCACTCTAATTTATGTTAGGTTGTTTCCTCTCTTCTCCAATTTAGATATCACTCCTTAGACTCTTTCTTATTCTAATATCATATCTCTTCCTTTCAATATGCCTATGGTTAGTGTTTTAGGGTCCTCACAAAAATCAACACCAAAACACTTTCCCCTTGGATCTCCTTCAAGCTCTGATCAAACATAGACTTCAATTAGATTGTGGAGATCAAGACTTTGGTTTTCACATAGAGCCATAAGACCCCTACCACTATCTAGCTTAACTCCATAATTAGTGTAATTAAGATTCTAGCATGGATTTTCAATTTTTATGGGCCCAGATTACATATTCTGGTCCTTTCCATATACTTTATCCCATCCTTTCCCATCATGCTAGATCTTCAATCTGTTTGGGAATTTTTCTAAAGCCAAATCGGGGTCACTATTTAGACCTTAACTAAGTGTTGTCTCTTCATTAAATACCCTAGTACTTCACTATATATCTAGCATCTTCTCTTGAGTACTAAAGATAGACCCAGGGAAAAACTCCTTTGAAGCATCATAATCAGCTTGCTCCTCTTAAAATTAAGTTGTAGGATTTTTACTCAATCTCATATTTACAAATGATCAAAATTATTAAAACTCTTAAAAAAAAATTGTTCAATTTTGAAGTAGTCAACTTCATTTATCACATTCATGCAAAAACATTGTTTTGAACCTAATCTTGAGGGATTTTGTTTCAACAATTAACCACAACCACTTGACATTATATATTAGTTATTATATATATTTGTATTGAGCATTTGGAGAAAACTCAACACTACTTCACCATAATAAGCTATGCACATAAGTTTATGGTGCACGAACATGGTGGGTATTTCACATAGAGATATATTTGATGGCATCAATGACACTTTTGTTATTAATAATATTATTATACATTTTTTCCAACAGAAAAATTATCTCAATTATATTAAGAAAATATAAGTTTTTCCCAGTTCCGACCTTCCAAAAAATATCCTGGATACAAAGGATCATTACATTCATAGCATATACTTCATAATTATCTTTCCCAACATGACAGATAACTAATCACTACAAAACAAGGATCCCGAAAACTTAGATACATGATTGGAAAAAGGATAAAAAAATGCAACAGTGTTGTCCACCAATATTACATAATAGTAAATAAAAGAAGTAAACAGAAAACCGAGGAAAGTTAATAGATGTTTAAAAGAGATTCATCCCCCGTTGTGCCATTTTTCCCAGGGAAATAAATGATGGCACCTTCCGAAACACCAAGCACTTGTTTAGATAGGATATCGGCATCAGAGTTGAAGTCCCTAGGAATGTGATCATAACTGATATATTCAAAGCAACTAACCATGGCTCTGATTCTATCTTTCCATCCTTCAATTGCGCAAGCACGTAGATTGCCCTTTTTCTTTAGCCAGTCGATCACTACTCTGGAGTCACCCAACAATTGAAGATATTTAATCGATAAGTGTAAAGCCAGCCTCGGAGTTGCCCAAACCCACAGCAACTCTGTTTTGTTGTTAGTCTCATGGCCATGGTGAAAAGTCCAACCAATGACAATAGCATATGGAAGTTTTAAAATCCCACCCGCCCTGCAGAAAAGGCCATCCAGTTGTGAAGCCCCGTCGAAATATGCTACTGAAGAATTTAAAGGCAATGGGACCAGAATACTTCTCAGGAGTTTATCCTTTAATTTTGTTTCTTTTCCCCTCGGATATGCTAAGGCTTTATAATAAACCGCCAGAACAGATGGAGTTTTGTCTTCAAAGATGGTTGTATTCCTCTCAATCCAAATAAACTAGCATATATGAGTTGCAAGCATCGATGGGACAGATCTATCCTCGATCCAAGTTTTGAAGCATTCCACCAAAGTGAAACCATCCCATAAAACTTTAATACATGTAGAGAGTTTTACATTTTCCCAAACCAACTTAGTGAATGAACAGTGAATTAGAATATGATCGACAATTCAGAATATTTTTTGCATAAATAACATAATCCAGGACCATGTCTGCCTTTTGCTTGGAGGGAGTCCCAAATGAGGATATTCCCTGCCATAGCTAGCCAAATAAATAATTTGATTTTAAGTTGAGTGTTCCAACGCCAAAGTGTTCTCCGCCAACCAGATTGAAAGCTCAGATGTTTAGTAGAAAGAATATCCAAATAAAAAAATTTAACACTAGGCATTCCATTCTTATCGCCATCAGTCCAAATTAAAGTGTCCTCTAGATTCTAGAGAAAATCTCCCAAATCGATCAAAGCCTTACAATAAGAGTCCCATTATGTAGCAAGATCGCCCGGGAGACCAATTTCATAACTGTTGAGCCAAGGGACGAAGGTAAGTGGATTATCAATTGGCTTCCAAGTCTACACCAAAGACTTAATATTCCTGGAGTGGAGAGTCGATATCAAGGAATTTGATAGAAAGGATTTATTTCCCATACCAAGAATTCTATCCTCCCTTGGAGCGATGAGATGGCCCGAGCCAGAGTTCCAACTCAACCAATGATGGATAAGATGTAAATATTTTAAAATCCCACCCCAGATACTTGAAGTAGACTTTTGTTGAGGAGAAGCTTAACAGAGCCAACTGATTATAGTAGTATGAAACAAGTACTTATCTTTAACAACACGGTGCCAAATACCAGAACTGAATAAGAGCATCCAGAGTTGGTTTGCAGCCAATGCATGTTTGAAATCCTTGATGTTTTGGAGGCCCCAACCCCCATAGCGTTTTGGCAAGGTGATCAAATCCCACTTGCAGAGATGATAGTGATGGGTATCCCGGTTCCCATTCCAAAGAAAAATTACAATCAATTTTCTCAAAATATTCAAGACTGAGCAAGGGATGACTGCTAAAGATAACTAGTAAACTGGTTGACTCTCTAACACAACTTTAAGTAAAGTGAGATTGCCCCCCAAAGATAACCATCTGTAGCACCAATTATCCACTTTCTGAATCGACCAAAGCCAATCCACAGCACGCTGAGGTCCAACTTTCATATAAAATCCCAAATATTTAAAACCCAAGGACAAATTAGTAAAATTAAAAGGAAACAAAGCTTTGAAAGGAAATGTTTCCAGCTCTGATAAACTTGCTTGATGGAAGGTAGATTTAGCAAGGTTAATCACTAATCCCGAGGCTTGGAAAAATAATTTTAATAATTTATCTATCTCCCACCATTCCTTCAAAGTCGCATTTGACATAATGATAACATCATCAACAAATAAAATATGGAGGATTTTTATCATTTTAGAGACATTTATACCTGTCATCTTCCCTTCTCTTTGGCTCTCCTTTAATACGATGCTCAATCCTTCCATCACTAGAATAAAGAATAAGGGAGATAGTGGGCATCCTTGCCTCAATCCTCTTCCACTTCTGAAAAAATATGTTGCCTCACCATTTACTAAGATGGCGAAAGAAGTAGAGTCGACACAACTCATGATCCAGCTTGTCATCTCGGGTCCCATTCCAATTTTTATAAGGATCACCCTCAAAAGATCAAAAGTGACACAATCATAGGCTTTTTGTAGATCCAACTTTAATACTAAAGATTTTTGTTTTTTGTTTTTTATGCTATGCAAGCATTCATGTACTATGCCTATAGCATCCTGAATCCGACGACCCTTTAAAAAACCAAGTTGCTCCTCCGAAAGAGAGATGGACAAAAAAGCTTGATTCTGTTCGCAATGACTTTTGAAATTATTTTATAACACAGGTTACAAAGTGAAATCGGCCTGAAATCCCCAAAATAAAGTGGCCCATTTACTTTGGGGATAAGTGCGATGAAGGTTGAATTAATACCGCCTGAAATTTTTCCTTTCAACCTCGACTCTTCAATCATGTTAAGAAAATCATCCCCAACAAGATCAAAGAAGTGCACAAAAAACTCCATCGTCCAGCCATCAAGGCCAGGGCTCTTGTCAATCTTCAAATTTTTTAGAATATCCGTTATCTCTTTTAGCTTTACTGGCGTGAAAACGATTTATGCATCTTCATCTGTCAACATTCTAGGGAATTTCTCTGCCATCTTAACCTGTTCCGAGATGGAAAGATTCTCATTCACCTTGAAAAAAAATTTAAAATAGTTTGAAGCAATATCTTTGATATTCTGCTGGCCAGTATGAATGTGTCCCTCGTCATCTTTAATCTCCCAAATATACCTTTTATTTCGCCTGAAGCTGGCGAAATTGTGAAAAAAATTAGCGTTTTGGTCTCCGCTCCAAATCCAAATGGTCCGACTGCATTGGCGCCATAATTCTTCACCTTCATTTAACAAGTTATTCCTTTCTTGTTCCTTTGATTTTAGTAAAGATTCCTTTGCATTGGTAAAATTCAGATCTGTGGACTCTTGTAACAACAAGTTAATTTCCATTTCCAATCCCTTTAGTTTTGCAGTAGACTGATTATATCTAATTTTCTACCAGGATTTAGTCTTTTCCTTTAGGTCTTTTAACTTCCATAGAAGTCTATTTTGTTTATATTCCTCCTCTAGATACTTACTTTCGAGCCAAAGAGTCTGAACCAAAAGGTGAAATTCCTGAACCTTAAGCCAATGTGGATTGAACTTAAAGGGGAAGACTTTGTACCTTGGTGGCAGCTCCAATTGAATTAGAATCGGGGCATGGTCGGATATAAAAGGGTATTCAACCCAAGACCTGTAAACACCAATCCCTAAAAGAAGCTCCTCGACAATAAGAAATCTATTTAAGTCTTTTAGATATTTGGTCCACCTCAGATCTTCTGTTTTGCCACGTCGGAATGAGATTATCCAAAGTCATATCAATCAAATGTTTCTCTTGAAAAAAAGCCTTGTAATAACCAGCAGAATAACCATCAGAATTGCCCATAATAGACTTGCCACCCCAGACATCTTCTGAAGATAGGGTCGAGTTAAGATCCCCGGCCATGATGAGATTATCTTTGGACAGTAAGCCCAAGTTTGCCACATGATTCCAAAAATGATTTCACTCTAAGCAAGGACCATACACCTTCAGAAAGGAGACTTCCCTTTTAATGGCTAATATAACCCCTATCAATAGAATCCTGCCACATGTGAGAAAGATATTTAAATCAACTACATTAGGATCCTAAGAAACTAATAATCCTCTGAAGGTGCCGACAGAACTAACAGCACAACTATACCAACACAGCCTTAGAGCACTCATGAAAGATCGAGATTTTTCATAGAGTACCATGGTTTCTTGAAAAAATAAAATATCCGGACGAGCTTTCTCAAGGACATTTTTCAAGGAAGTAGTTTTAAGGGTGCCACCAATACCTCTGATATTGAGTGAGAGATAGATCATTACTTAGATCGAGTCTGGGCTTTCACTGCTCTAAGTGCCCCACCCTCCGAAAAAGCAGGTGAAATAGTATCTTATGATGCCACGACAACAAACTTTTTTCTTGCACTTCTGGTTTTTAATGGCGAGAGCTCAAGACCCAACCCACGAGACCAAGCAAAGTCTTTTTTGGGACCAGTAGCAGTTGAACGCGAAGTACTAGCTTCCCCCATGACTGGGGAAGGATTTAAAATAGACTTGCCTAAGAACACAGGTAAGTTAACAACTAAATCCTTATCCCGGATAAAGGGTAAATAAGAGTCTAATACGACAGAGAAGGAGGATTCGTCATCCTTAGATTCCCAGTAACCAGGTAGAATGGAAGGGACAGTTGACAAAGGGGGTTGGGTCCCTGAAAAAGGTTACAAGGACAAAGAATCCAAAGGAGCAGAGTGAATAACCTTCGGGGAGACAACAACTATCTCTTTCGCGCACCGAGTAGGTAAAACAGTGGTCCCACCCATGGGAGCCACAGAGGGTTGAGGTGGATCATTAGGAACCCAAACCGTAGGAGCTAGAATAACATGAACCCCCTCCTTGAGCACCAAAGAACAGGCCACAATGGACATCGAAGAACTCAACCAAACAAAGGAGTTTAATGCATCACATTCCATAATAGACAGAGTGAAAAATAGAGTAGGACAATTTTTTTTTAACTTACCCACAGTCGATTCCGAAGACTCTGAAATGATGCCATCCTCCTGCTCCAAGTGAAAAGGACCAGGACCATAGAAGCCTGTATCCAAGGAAGGATCATCCTTGACGTAATTAGGAGCAGAGTCATCAATATCCACCTCCGATTCCACAGGGCCAATACAATCACGCCTTAAGTGAGCAGTGCTTCTGCATACACTGCACCTAAAAGGAATCCCCAAATAGTCAGTGTGCCGGATAAGTCGACGACCCCTCCATTCGATCTCCAGATTCTCTGGCAAACCCTGGTGAATATCCATTTCGACCAATACCTTGCCTATTTTTCTTGCACCTGCCGCAAGTGACTCCGAATCAACCGCAAGAAAAACCCTGAGAGAATTAGTGATGGCTTGTAGTGCATCTACATTCCAGAAATGCCAAGACAAGCCTGACAAAAGAACCCAGAAATGTCGATTTGAAAAATACGTAGTGTCAGGGTTAAAATCTACGCGCCATCTTTTGATCATTAAGCTTCTCCCACCATTGATCCAATGATTATTTAAGAGTAACGAGGCGTCTTCTGGATTTCTGCAAAGGAACCCTAACCACCCTTTGGTCAAGGAAAAGACTTTAGGGACGTAACCTAAAAGAGGCAACCAAGACTTGACTAACCAGTCAGTAAGGTTATCCTTTTAAAGGTTACCGTAAGAAAATCTTCCCACTATCCCACACAAAGCCATCCTACACGTCTCCGCCAACCCAACATCAAAGCCCAGGACCAGTCTCCTTGGGGCCTTGTTCGACTTCCACTTACGTTTGTAAATGCGAAATAACACTGGCTTTTTAGAAGCCTTCCTCCCAACACCAAAGGAGACTATCGAACTTTAGTGTATGCTTATGTACACAAGTTTATGCTACAACAACATAGTGGGTATATCAGATAGTAGCATCGTTGACACTTGAGGTATTATTGATATATAAAAAAATATTGTATGCTTAGAAGTTAGAACAAGAGTGATCGTTGAGATTTAGCGGTGTGATGGATTGTAGTTGTTAAATTTATATTTATTTTATTGAATAGATTATTAATCTTTATTTAATTAATGTAAAAAATTTAGATACGTCATTAGTCAACGAGCCTTTTAACTTGGTTTGTAAATCCCATACATTCAATAAATATATATATATATCCAAAAGAAAACTTTCAAAACTAAAATTTACAATAAAATAAACGTATGCTTTAAAAACACAAAGAACAAGCCAATTTTTTAATAAGTACAAAAGATTGGGTGGGATGACAGTTTTCGGGTCTCGCCCGGGGCTGAAATTAGGCCCCAAAGCCCATTACCTCGAACCATTTGTATGACAACGTTAGTTGGATGTTCCAACCTAAAAAGAATCCATGTTCTTTTATGTGCACACGTAACATTCATCTACATCGTGACGCTAAAGTTGGTTGAATGTTCCAACCTAAAAAGAATCTATGTTCGTTTCTATGCATATGTAACATTCATGTATATCGTCAAGCTAAAGTCATTTGGATTCAAATACATATAACTAGTCCAGCGATGTCATCTTATCGTTGTCATCGAGGGGCGATTTCATCTTATCGTTGTCATCTTGAGAAATGGTGTTTGAAATGTGCTTGGCCACGGTGGTGTTTTCTTTTTTTTAATTGGTTATGTGTGTTTTTATTGTTTCATTTTCATGTATTTGATTGTGTTTCTTTCTTTGCATTAATATAATTTTTTTTTTGAGTTTTAGGTCTTGTTTTTATGGTTTTTTATATTTTGTCTATTTATATAATGTTAATGTTATAGAGTAAAACTCTACGTGCATGAATTTCTTCAGTATTTGTGGTTATGTTAGTATTTGTGGTTATGTTATGGTTAATTAATGATTCTCGATTAACATGGATTTGGAGCCACTTCTAAGAAGAGTATGTTGCAGCCAAAATTGTTTGAAGTGGAAGAGAGGGAATAATGTTTTTAGATTGAACTTAAACATTGATCTTATAGATAGTGTGAACTTACTTCCTACTTACAAATAAAATCACAAAATACCCTCACTACAAAGTTATTGCGAGTCATTTGTATCTATATTTTATTTTGGCATTTATCGAGTTCTTCAATTTTTGATGATGAGGATTAAGTAATGATGGATCATTCATATATATATATATATGTTTCTAAATCTTTTAAATACTAAGAAGTCAACACTTGAATTTGTTTGTATCTCTCTTAATGTTTAATATATTGAATTAAGAAGAATTTATGCTAATTTAAACTTGAAACTAGCATTTGGATGAGAGGAGGAGGAGATTAACACTCTATTAATGGTTACTAGAGCTTTGAACATGGGTTCATTGTTTAATGGTGATGTAATCAAATAAGGCACCAAAACTTTGTTAACTTAAAACAACATTTTTGTTTCTCTTATGGCAATAGTTGTTTACATTATCGATTGGTTTTTATTGAGAAACGTTCTATTCACATCGAATGAAGCTCTATAACACAATTTAGAACTTTAACTTTTGTTATTTTAAAATGTAAAATTATTTAATTTAAAAAAATAATGTGAAACTAAATAGAGTCATTTTACTCGTAAATATATTAAACACCGAGAGGAATAAAAAGAATTAATATATGAACCTCAATGCATATTAAATAGGGGCTGCAAAAATTATGAGATATACCCCTACAATTTGTTTGTTTGTTTGTTTTAATTTATCGTCAATGTGCATTGGAACTAATCCTTTTGTAAGAAATTAGGAGTTGAATTGCTTCCTTATGGCTCCAACATATATTGGAATCCAAAGTTCACCCTT
>JASDQU011403525.1:1559-19993 GCA_032191745.1 Picea mariana
TCTTCCCCTAGAGGGTTTCCCAGGATAAATGTTGTGTCTCTTGTGGATGTGTATTTCTCAATGATCTTGTTCTTATTATGCTCTTATCTTATGAAATGCAAAGAACTATAATAATGGCATAAACATTAACACAATGAGATTACAACAATATGTACATTTTGTTACGGCCGACAGCTTCGTGATAACGCACAAGTTTGTCATTTATCCATATGTTGCATAATGGATATTGGGCCCTTCTAATGAATTGACTTCTGATGAATAAAGGAAAGCATATTTAGGAAAATCACACTTCAGAGGAACGCACTAGCATGCACTTTTGTTGTAGTTGCAGTTCAATCCCTGCAGTGGCCATGTTTCTTCCACAAAAAATGTTAGCAGTAGTGCACATGATGACATATTCAGATTAGATCAACCTCATAAAAATTTTGGAAGGGAATAGCCAACAGAATCTGCGAAAAAATCATTGCAAATGTTATTTGAAAATGGTTCACACTACTATGGATATTTTCATTTGGTCGATGAATGGAAATTTCATTGTAGGTACTTTGAGGAGAAGCTAGTATGATAGAGGCAGAGCGTAGAAGATCCAACTAACCATAGATTCATTTTGTTGTTAGATAGGTAATTGTTTTTCAACTTTATCAAAATGGTAGGCACAACATGTGTTCAAGTATATTGTAACTTAGAATAAATGATAAACAAATAGCTTTGGTAACATGCTATGAAGGGATTTAGTCTTCTCTGGTCACAGTGGCAGGTGGGGCATTGTAATATTAACAAACTCTCACTATATCTGGAGAAAAGGAGATAAGAGACTTAAGTGTTTAAGCTTTTCCAACCATCACCAACTTTCAAGAAAAAGTTGAAATGGTTGGAAGTCAGAATTTAAAGCCTTGTTTGAGTTTCTTTCTGTAGCCTTTAAAGCTATTAATGAGATTGACACTTAAGGGAAGATATGGCCCACCTTTTATTTAAATATTGTACCGTTTAATTCTCCATCCTTTTTTATCTTTTATGTGTTAATACTTATGTGTTGGTTGGGTTGTGGTCTAGCGATAAATCGATGTGAGTTTACCACTACCAGACCATGTTCAATTCTCAATGCATTTTGTATAGATGGTTCTACTTGAGGATCCTGAGAGTGACACGTCCCAAGGATATTGACCTCAGTCCAGCCCAAGGGGAGTTTTTGTTAAAAAGTACTTGTTATTAGGTTTTTCCATTTCATTAATATCTTATATCTTGATAATGTTGAGCATAGGACTCACATGTTGATGGTTTTTCCAATTGTGTAATTTATTATTTTGTTGACAACAAATGGCAGATCAAACCTCCCTTTTTTTAATGGAATCCTCCATTAATTGATGCTTAATATGTGGAACCCTTGCTGAATTTTTTTTACTATGCATCATTTTTTGGCTTGCGGTTATCATTGCATTTCCACTTGGTACAATTCTAAGGCAACTTTCAATAGCATGTGTGAGAATTTATATTTTTGAAATTTCCAAGTATATATGTCAATTTATATCTTTGCTATTTATAGTAGGATACATAAGTGAGAAATAAGAACATATATATGTTATGGATATACCTCTAGCTTGGAAGGTTTGTATACGATGTCACTTAAAGTAGAAAATTAAACAAAATAATGAATTGGTCTCTGCACTTCCACTCTCATGGAGGCTTGAGATTCTGGTGAGATGAGGAGCACGTGGATGAAGCCAATGTCTCCTTGGATGACTTAAAGCTTGGAAAACCTTTGCAGATTCAACGTGAAAGCCTTGTTTCATTTCTTTCTATTTTCGGTACTACAGTGCATTTCCACTTGGTACAATTCTAAGGCAACTTTCAATAGCATGTGTGAGAATTTATATTTTTGAAATTTCCAAGTATATATGTCAATTTATATCTTTGCTATTTATAGTAGGATACATAAGTGAGAAATAAGAACATATATATGTTATGGATATACCTCTAGCTTGGAAGGTTTGTATACGATGTCACTTAAAGTAGAAAATTAAACAAAATAATGAATTGGTCTCTGCACTTCCACTCTCATGGAGGCTTGAGATTCTGGTGAGATGAGGAGCACGTGGATGAAGCCAATGTCTCCTTGGATGACTTAAAGCTTGGAAAACCTTTGCAGATTCAACGTGAAAGCCTTGTTTCATTTCTTTCTATTTTCGGTACTACAGAGAGAATGTACCCTTCATGAAATCAATTGGACCTATTACCCAATTCATGAAAACAATTGGGAAGATTAGTTTTTTAGGCTAAAAAGTAATTGTAAATTGAACTTGAAGGCATATATTTAGGACAACAATCCAAATATTTTGTAAGATGAAGAACTTTCATTTTTCCTATGCGGAGAGGGAAAGGAAGGAATATGTATGTGGTCATTGAGTGGTGGATCATGCCCAGAGGAGAGGAGGTCTAGTTCTGACATTAACTCTTAGAAAATTTCATCAGATGCAAGTGTTGATTCCCTTGGATCCAACATAATTTCCATCTTGTCATAGAGGCCCCCACACAATTTATTATGACGTTGGCTCAGTTGGTTAGGACGTTTATTATGAAGGATCTAGGAGCAGAAAAAATAAATCTTGGGAATGGAAATACATAGAGACAGAAAATATGGTAAGCTCAGTTATCACCAAAAAAGTATGTGGTGAAGATACTTAGGAAATTTAGTATGAATAATGTGAAACTGGTAAAATCCCTTTGGCTTTCCATTGTAAGTTCTCTTTAGGTTTATTTCCTAATTGATGAAGAAGAAAAGTGTTATATGTCTCGAGTATTATATGCTAGTAGGAAGTTTGATGAATGCAATGGAGAAATGGCCATCATTTCACATGAAATTTGTGGTGTCAGTACACACATGGAAAAACCAGGTCAAGAGCATGGAAATGGGTGCTTCAAACACAGAAGAACAAATATTTGGTTTTTGGTTATGATTCATGATATTTGGACAAGTGCATCGATTTATTAGACAGGTTATTGATGGAAATAGAATGGTCCATACTGGAGTGAATCGTACAAGAATGTTCACGTAATAGTATTGTTAGAGAAGTTGTGGAGCTGTGATGGTGTTTGGTTTCTCTTGTAGGAAAGATGATGGATGAATTAATCAAGGGCATGATATATCGGGTAAACTGTTGTCAAGGTGGAGATTGTTGGAAACATGCCAATTAATTTACTCATGCGGTCACATGCACATGCATGCAACTATGTTAATGTGCATGCATGCAATCTATTTATGAACTACTCGTGTAACTATGTGATCTATTCATGATCAGTTTGTGTAACTGAGTGATATATGTTATATATGCAATCATACCCATAGAGGTGTGAGCGCAATGTGTGAAGAGTGTGAGAGAAATTTGTGTAGAGAGCAAAGTTTGGGTGAGGAGAGAATGATTGTATGTCTGATATTGGCTATTATAATTCTCCCTTGAATAATAATAATATCGATTATCATTGCCCATGGTTTTTTCCCTCATTGGGTTTCCACATAAATCACTATGTCAAATTGTGGATTGTTGTGTGCTTGGTTTAATGCATGTTTGATCTTGCTTGTTTATGATATGTTTTATGCTATGTTTTTCTTCTGCTTCCCAACATTAATGGGATAGGAAACAATGGCATCCATGATAAGGTGCAACTCGCCCTCTACAGAGGCACCCATAGGCAAGAGCTACATTTCCCTATTATCACTACACCGTCTGCCCAAACATTTCCCCTATGCCACTTCACACACATTTACATGACCTAGATTAGTTCTCACTTGGGAAACACCCCAAACTTAAGGAGGATTATCCCAATAGGACATCATGAGACATTCTCCAAACATGAATTGTTAAATTGCATAACGTCTTTGAGAATTTGTTTGGGTAAAGGGGGGGTTTGACGCACATGTTTGGGTAATTTTATTATTAGATGTGATTGGCATTGCTATGATCCATGTCAATTATGAGCCCATGGAGGGCATACTTGTTGTTTTTGTAGGACTTTTCTCGGTGGAAAAGTACATATGGGGGAATGATTAGGTCAGACCTCTGTGGGGTTGAAATCCCAACAGATGGATGATGTAACCCCACCAAGGGGAAAAAGAAACCAGAGGGTTGCACCAGGAAGAAAGAAGGGTGTTGCGCTAGGGACACTCCGACAGACCTAGACCCAGGGGGGTTTTTCTTTTCACCTAGATGTTGACCCTTGAGAGCACATGATGTCATCATTTTGACCTTGACGTCATCCAAAGTTAGGGTTTTCATTTATAATGGGCAGTTGTGTGCTAGTTGGCATGTATGGAAGCATTCAGAGCCTTTGGAGGCCAAATGTTCTGCACTTGAGGCCTAGAATTCCACCTTAAGGGCCTAATGTCACCCTAGAAGGGCATGAAGTCACCCTTGAAGATAAAATTAGGGTTTAATTAATGACATTTTTGTAAAAACTGGATTTTAATGTAATTTGTCCATGTTGGCCTTTTTATGACCTAACTGTAATTAAAGGTCATTGATATTGTATAAATATGAGAGAAAACTCTCATTTTTATCATCATCTCTCATCACACAAGTGGTGAATTCTAAAATTTGTGCCCTCTTTTAGAGTTATTGGTTGAAATTTAGGCGCACTTCTTGGAGGAGGCTAAATTTTGGTGTTTCTTGGTTATTTTCATGGTGGAAGATCTTCAACTAGGGTTTGAGATTGATTATTCTTGGTGAAGTAAGTAGAAAATATGCATTTTGTTTATGTTGATGAATGTTTGTGGTAAGATTTACTTATTTCATGTTAAAGATTATGAAATTCCTTGCTTGAATCCCTTGGAGAATGACATAAGTTATTATCTTTTTCTCTATAATTTTCCACTTGTTAAGATTTCTCAAAGAGCACCTTGCTTAGAAGTAGATACTAGTGACCTACCATTGTAGCACTCTAGTAATCCTACTCCACCTTCCTTTTGCATATTTCTTTCAAATTGTCTAAGGAAAAGAGAAAATCGCTAGGGCCTAAGTTTCCTTCTTTATAGCAATTATCTCTCTAGGAGTTGGATGTTTGAGGCCTTGGGTCACCAACACCTCTCTCATCTTCTCCATCTCCTTTTGACTAAGTATTATCATTGTTATTTCCCTCTAAGAGTTGTTGTTGTTGTCATTGACTCCATTACCCTAGAAGGCACTAGTCTATTCACTACTAGTGATTGATTGATCAAACAAATTTCAAACTATCTTCCTTGGAACATTCACTAACTCTTACTAACCTTAGATTAGCCTAATTCACTAACTAACTTCTTGTTGTTGCAAAATATTGCTACAGCCATCTAACAACAGCAAACTAACCTCAAAAGTGACATGTTATCCTAGCTATACATTGCTAAATCTGCTTGTGACTATCTAATATCAATTTTCCTAGTTAAAGCTACTATTTCTAGCCTTTTCTCAAGCATTTTGAAGCATAATTATTGCAGTGGTTACAAATTTTTCACTGTTGTTGTAAATTGTTATACTGCTGAAATTTAATATTAGCTAGTCTATTTCTCAAGAGTTCATTGTCTTTTGAAGCATTAACATCATTTTGGTACTTGTAAAGTGCCCTTTTTCTATTTTGTTGTCTTGTTCTGGGCAGGTACACCTCATTTATCTTGTGCTTCATCTCTATAAGACACAAAGAACCTTTGAAATTGAGTGACTTGTGAGAGCGAGGAAATTGTTTGCCTTAGCCTTCTCAAACCCTCAGGTCATTGGGGACATCTCCCCTTGGGTACATTGATATACTCCTAAATAGAAAGGGGTTTCCTATTAAGGTGACAGTGATAGGTCACCCCCATGTTATGCCAATCTTGTATCTACTTTATTTTGGCTTTAGGAAAAGTACAGATTGTGCGATAACATTTTGGCATCGTTGTCGAGGAACACTGACTCAATATTCCTCAATGACACTTTTTCAATAAACCTTTATCCAAATCCTTATTTTCACAAAGCTTACCTGGTGACTCCACTAAGGGTGATTACCTCAACCCTTTGATAATCCTTAAGAGGATATCTGGAGACTCCACTAACATTTTCCAAGGTGCCACCTTACTCTCAATTTTGTGATATTTCCAAGTTATGGGATCATTGAACTCTGGGAATAAGTGTATCCGACTATTCATTTCAAAGGTTTTCAAGGATACCTGCATTATTTTGATGCAAAATAGTTAAACAACTCTCCAAGATTCGAAGGGCTCCCAATTATTCACATTCTAGAAATCTTGAAGTATATAAGTGAGATAGAATTGGAAGGGGAGGATGTTCTAGTAAAATTGTTCATACTTTCTCTGCCATATTTTTTGCAAGATTGGTTTAAGGGTTGTTGCGAAGATAGGGGTGTATATCATCTTTCGTAGACCTCGTCAGTAGGCTTATTGAGTTTTTCAAACCACAATGCCAAACATATGAATATGCCCTTAAAAATCTCACAATATCCCTGGAGGATGAAGGATTCACCACTGAGATTGTGGAAGATCTCAAGGATGTGTGCCATACTCAAGAACCCTCCGATATAAAAGGAGATATTTATGAAGAAAGTTTTCAACCCCTTGAAGAGGAGCAAGATTTTTCCCATGATTCAATAGAATGCAGTAAATACTTGACTAAAGAATTGAATTATGAGGATGAAGCACTAGTATATGTTCCTTCGTCCGATGAATCTCTCCAAGCTCCCATCTCTCATGTACAAGACGAAGAGAATGAGGTGAGTCGTTTTCCTTTCCAAGTTTTTGATGACACTTTGTTCTGTGATTCAGAAGGTGAAGAAGTAAAGGAACCCTTGGAAGAGCTAGGTCCTTCATTTTCTGATGAAGGTGAAAATATGATTAAAGAAATGAGTCTCGGGGATGAAGTACTAGACCCTCTTCCATTTGATGAACTCATCCAAGCCATTGACGCTTCTACATGGAAAGAAGTGATCATGGTAAGTTATTTCCATTTCCAATATTTTGATGATGCTTTATTTTATGATTTGGAAAGTGAAGAATCATTAGAGGATCCCTTGGATGCATTAAATCCTATGTGTTATGACAAAGGTAGTGACATGGTTGATAATATTGATAAGTTCATACATGTTGGAAGACGTAAGTTGGATGTGACTAGTTCTGATAAGGATCCCATTTATGATATGGAAGGATATCTTTGAATGTTTCCTTTACAACAATCATATGATGTTCCTAATAATTTTGATGTTTGGCAACAAGATGATGATATAATTACAGAAGTTTTTCAAGCACCCAAGGATGACCTAGTGCAATGTTCTCTTGATGAATTTCAGTCATACCTTGAGGATTTTGATGAGTATTCCTTTGAGCACTTGGATTGATTCTATGAAGAAGATTAGCAACTGTCGTTGTGCTCAAATTTTGATAAAGGTGAGGATGTTTCTCAATGCCTGAAGAAGGATACTTGTGACAAGGTTGTTCATCTCCCTTCGACTACTTTACCTCACTATGTCACTAAGGGTATAGTTGGGAAACATGTCCCTTGTCTTGAATTTTCTCCTGGGCAAAGCCTTATTTTAAAATCCAAGGGTAGGTTGAATACATTAAGAAGAATTTTATTATCACAGTCTTTCAGCATTCCCTTAAGAAATTATCAGTCGTCCTCTAGGTTCTTACTAGTCCTTTCCCAGACCTCGAAATGTGATGACGTCCAAGGTAGCAACCTTCAGAATCTTTGAGTCAGTATTTTGAGCCTTTGATTTTTCATGATCCCTTTCTCAAATGGATTGATCACTTTCCTAGAAGTGTGACTTGGCATGATTTTGTCCCTCCCTCCCGCCTCCATGAGCTAGAATTTACAATTTTTGATGATTTGATACATTTTCTAACTCATTTTATTTGTGTGCTTGACTTTTCATTGTTTTGGTTTATGATGAAGCACAGAGGCAAGTATTATGAGATATTGCTAGGATGGTTACACTGGTTATTTGACTACACCTAACATTCAACCAACATGTAAGTAGATTAGGTAGGCATTTACATCCATTGTATATACCATATGCATATCATGTTAGTATAGTTGTATTTTCACTTTCGTATTGTTTTTCTCCATTATGTATATATGCATGCTTATGATGCTATTTATTCCACTATATTATATATGAGTGAGGGGTGATATCACCACCATGATGATTACTGATACATTTGTTGAGATCTAGTAGATACAGGTCATACCAGAGATGTTAAAGTTCTCATGCTCTATACGGTGAGCACATGTCCCCATGTTGGAGCCAGATGGTATCCCCTATCCTAGGGATAACTAAGAAGATCATGTCTCGAGGCCCACAGGTCGTAGACATGGAGTGTTGAGAGCCAGATGAATTGAGCATGGCCCTAGAGGGCCCATATTTTCTTCAATGCAGCCCACCTATTAGGAGAAGCAGTGTCCATCCCACCAGCCTGATCCTAAAGTAGAAGTAAGTCTTTCTCCATGAGGTAATGAGTTTGGGTATCATGGTATGTGTCACTCTGATTTTTGAAGCACTTGAATATGTTACATTGAATTCTCCTTCATTTCATAATGTTTGCTTGGAAATTATGTTCTTTAACTTGTTCATACCTGGGAGGCTTACATAATTCCCTAGTAAGTTGATTCCCCTTTAGGATGAGTTGCCACTGGGTGGGTCTATGAAAGGTCATCGTCCATTCCCTCCATACTTTCCACTTTCCATCATTATTCCTCTCATCCCCCCCACCTTGGTTCGGGCATTGGGTTTTCCACGCTATGAAGGGTTTCACATTGCCTTGTGGGAAGAAGGAGCTAAAGGCCCAGAGGGTAAAAGTAGCTAGAAAGAGTCAAAATCCAAAATGAAACTTTTGATATGCTTCACCCAGGGATTCTCGAAAAAGCAATAAAAGGATTCTCAGTAGGAAAAGGAGACCCATAAGACAAATCGAAACTCAAGGTACTAGTTGGTGGATGGGAGGTCTCATCATGAGTTGGCCTATTAAGTCCATAGGAATATAGCGATACGACACTACCATCTATCTAGTCACCAAACCAGGGTAGTGACTCTTGGTGGCATAGCCAAGAGAAAGGGGGTCTCATCATGAGCCAACCTTCCCATTTATGTGAAATGCTTGTAGGTAACGTTGTCACCTCTGGTCACCATGCCAGGATAGTGTCCCCCAAATTTTCCCTTGAAAAGAAAAAAGACCAAAAGCAGTAAGACTAAGAATAAAAGGAATTTAATGGGATAGGAAATAATGGCATCCATGATAAGGTGCATCTCTCCCTCTACAGAGGCATCCATAGGAAAGACCTACATTTTACTGTTATCACTGCACCCTATGCCCAAATATTTCCCCTATGCCCAAATATTTCCCCTATGCCACTTCACACACATTTACATGACTTAGATCAGTTCTCACTTGGGAAACACCCCAAACTTAAGTAGGATTGTCCCAATAGGACATCCTGAGACCTTCTCCAAACCTGAATTGTTAAACTGCATAACGTCTTTGAGCATTTGTTTCGGTAAAGGGGGGGTTTGACGCACATGTTTGGGTAATTTGATTATTAGATGTGATTGACATTGTTATGATCCACGTAAATTATGAGCCATTGGAGGGTGTATTTGTTGTTGTTGTAGGACTTTTCCTGATGGACAGGTACATATGGGGGAATGATTAGGTTGGACCTTCGTGGGATTGAAATCCCAGCAGATGGATGTGGTAACCCCACCAGGGGAGAAGAGAAACCATAGGGTTGCACTAGGAAGAAAGAAGGATATTGCACCAGGGACACTCTGGCAGACCTAGACCCAAGGTGTTTTTCCTTTCTACCTTAATGTTGACCCTTGAGAGCACATGATGTCATCATTTTGACCTTTAGATCATCCAAAGTTAGGGTTTGTACTTATAATGGGAATTTGTGTGCTAGTTGGCACGTGTGGCAGCATTCAGAGCCTTTGGAGGCCAAACGTTATACACTTGAGGCCTAGTGTTCCACCTTAGGGGCATAACGTCACCCTAGAAGGGAATGACATCACCCTTGAAGATGAAATTAGGGTTTAATTAATGACATTTTTGTAAAAATTGGATTTTAATGTAATTTGGCCATGTCAACCTTTTTATGACCTAACTGTAATTAAAGGTCATTGATATTGTATAAATAAGAGAAAAACTCTCATTTTTATCATCATCTCTCATCACACAAGTGATGAAGTCTGAAAGTTGTGTCCTCTTTTAGGGTTATTGGATGAAATTTTAGGCGCACTTCTTGGAGGAGGCTAAATTTTGGTGTTTCTTGGTTATTTTCATGGTGGAAGATCTTCAACTAGGGTTTGAGCTTGATTATTCTTGGTGAAGTAAGTAGAAAATATGCATTTTGTTTATGTTGATGAATGTTTGTGGTAATATTTACTTATTTCATGTTAAAGATTATGAAATTGCTTGCTTGAAACCCTAGGAGAAACACATAAGTTATTATCTTTTTCTCTATAATTTTCCACTTGTTAAGATTTCCCAAAGAGTGCCTTGTTTAGAAGTAGATACTAGATCCCTACCATTGTAGCACTCTAGTAATCCTACTCCATTTTCCTTTTGCATATGTATTTCAAATTTTCTAAGGAAAAGGGAAAATCGTTAGGGCCTAAGTTTCCTTACTTTCTAGAAATTCTCTCTCTAGGACTTGGATGTTTGAGGCCTTGGGTTACCAACACCACTCTCATCTTCTCCATCTCCTTTTGACTAAGCATTATCATTGTTATTTCCCTCTAAGAGTTGATCTTGCTATCATTGACTCCATTACCCTAGAAGGCACTAGTCTATTCACTACTAGTGATTGATTGATCAAACAACTTAAAAACTCTATCTTCCTTGGAACATTCACTAACTCCTACTAACCTTAGATTAGCCTAATTCGCTAACTAACTTGTTGGTGTTTCAAAATATTTCTACAGCCATCTAACAATAGCAAACTGACCTCAAAAGTGACATGTTACACTAGCTAGACATTTCTAAATCTACTTGTGACTATCTAATATCAATTTGCCTAGTTAAAGCTACTATTTCAAGTCTTTTCTCAAGCATTTTGAAGCATAATTATTGTGGTTGTTACAAATTTATCATTGTTTTTGTAAATTGTTATACCGCTACAATTTTATATCAGCTATTCTATTTCTCAAGGGTTCATTGTCTTATGAAGCATTAACCTCATTTTGGTACTTGGAAAGTGCCATTTTTTCCTATTTTGTTGTCTTCTTCTGGGCAAGTACACCTCATTTATCTTGTGCTTCATCTCTATAAGACACAAAGAACCTTTGAAATTGAGTGACTTGTGAGAGGGAGGAACTTTCTTGCCTTAGCCTTCTCAAACCCTCAGGTCATTGGGGACGTCTCCCCTGAGGTACATTGATATACTCCTAAATAGAAAGGGGTTTCCTATTAAGGTGGCAATGATAGGTCACCCCCCTATTACGTCAATATCGTATCTACTTGATTTGGGATTTAGGAAAAGTACAGATTGTGTGATAACAGGTAGCTTAACATTTTCTCTATAATACACATATCAATATTTACTTGCTATGAGCCTTTATCACAAGCCCAAATGATGATAACGATGATGAGGTGTCCTCACAGGTACCCGGATATGCCTTGAATATGGATGGAAGAGTAGGTGAAGGATTTCTCATTTACATCAAAGACCCCCACGGCTTTGGTGTTTACCTCAGAATTACTCATCCGAGTATTGACCTCTCTTTCTTATGCATTAGAAAAGCTTGTAGAAGTACTCAGATCTCTTTCTTTTGCATGAGAGAAACTCCTCTGAATACTCACCTCTCTGAGCACTTTTACCTTCTTCGAGAACAGGCTATAGGTGGTGCACCTTTATTGTTGGTATGCATGCTAATATTTTGTTGAGAGTAACCAAGTGGTAGTGCACCATCATACCCTTGTTTCATAATAGGTCCAGTGTTGGTATGAGATTGAATGGATGATATTTAGCAATTTACAAAGGAGTTGACTACGGAGTTTGATCTTGCATGGAACAAGAAAAGTGTGCAGATGGGGATACTTATGTTGCCACTTGTCGCAGCTGGAAATATAATTTAACAAAAGTCTATGAGGGGGCTCCCCATGATGATATGCCACAATGAAACTCTCGAAAGTTGTTGGACATAAACTGGATATTTATATAACATAGTCAGAAGCTTGTGAATTTTTTTTTATATAAGGAAGACGAGGAGTAGGGTTGAACCAGAATTCTAACCTTGATTTCTACAATTCTGAACGAGAAATCCAATCTGTTTAATTAATGAATATATGGGACAGAGCCAAATTATTGAACGAATGTGTTTTTTTATTGGATTCACTCCTGATTTTTTTCTTTAGTGTATGATTGTGGACAAGAACGAGAGTATCCAACTTGCAGGGGTACCTCTAGTTCATAGAAACGCAAGCTTGTTGTCCATGTGTGGCTTCTCTGATCACATTGTTTTATGTGTAGATTCAGGCAATAGAATTGACACATCAATACAATCATGGAATCAATACTTACCATTTTTACAATATCACTTACTCAATATATATTATCTACAAAGAAGCATATTTAATTAATTCTATATCATTTCCCTCTCTAAATAATAAAACGAATACTAATCTACTGAACACATGCAATAGTTCTTACATGGTCATGAGATTTTGTAATGTTGGGTAGTGGTGCACTTGCAACATCTCATTTATGGTGAATAAATGCGAACCACAAGAACACTCAAATTTGTCTACGTCCATAGTAAGCATATGAAAATGGAAATTGTGCTCTCTATCCTGATTTTCCAATTGTTTTAAGGGTGTTTTTTATAATTGTTTTTTCTTTAGGAACATGGCAAATCAGCACATAATCAACCTGTTTGGACGATATTCTTTGATGATGACAATGATTACATGATATTCTATTCTCAAGTAATAATGAAAAATTTTGTGCACAATACATATACATATACATATCTGCCTACCCTCAAATCGAGGGAGATTTTCTTAAACACTAAGTGGTTGCATGGTGAAACATGGAAATCAAATTGCATTTGCTTGTTTTGAAACACCAAGACACTACTTTGCTATAGTTTGTACAATATAAAATCATAAAAACTGTGAGCCTACTTTTTCCATAATCCATTATTCATGATCGATTTATATAAGAAGTTATTATTATAATAATGAATTTTAGATATTAATAAAACCACCAATGGGAACATATTTCAACGAATGCATGAAATTGAGAATAGACTAGAAACTCTGCAAAATACCTTCATTTCAGGAATCAGAACCACAAAATTAATTAAGGAAGAAGAGGAGCTTCAGGCGGAATTAGAAGAACTGAAAAAGTAGGAGGAAATCCTATGGCGTCAGAAATCCAGGGTTCAATGGCTCAAAGAGGGTGAGAGGAATACCAAATTCTTCCACAGAGCAATGGTGCATCGTAGATACATAAATAGGATAACTCAGTTGGAGGATGCTCAAGGTAACCCCATAAGAGAGCACAACCAAATTGTCGAGGAACTGACAAACTACTACAAAGACCTTCTAACAGAAACCAAGGATGATAGAGCGTCAGCAATCAACAAAATAACCACACACATACCCTCCCTGGTAACTCAGGAAGAGAATGAAGCCTTAATGAGGCCCGTCACTCAATAGGAAGTGGACCATGCAGTCAAATAAATTCCCCTAAAGAAAGCACCAGGTCCAAACGGCTTCACCACAGACTTCTTTCATCACTACTGGGATATGATCAGGGAAGAATTTTGGTAGGTGGTAGAGGAATCTATAACCTCAGGCCAAGTCCTCTCAGCCCTTAATGCCACCTTCCTCACCCTCATCCCAAAGGAGGAGAGAGTCACTCACCCTAAAAAATACAGACCAATTTCCCTATGCAACGTCATCTACAAAATCATCGCCAAGGTCATAGCCATGCGTCTCAAGCCAATTATACCTTTTGTCATATCCAAAGAGCAAGCAGGCTACGTGGAAGGCAAGCAAATCATGGACAGTTTCATCCTCGCTTAAGAGGTTATCCACTCATTGAAGACGACTAAGATCCCAGGTATTCTCATCAAACTCGACCTTTCTAAAGCTTTTGAAAGAATCAGTTGGCAGTACATACACTCTTTGCTAGAAGCCTTTGGTTTCGATAGCCATTGGGTGAATTGGATCATGAGGATCACCTCTTAATCCTTCTTCTCTATCCTGAGTGCCCTTCCAACCCTTTTCCCCTACCAGAGGAATTCATCAAGGAAACTCCCTCTCTCCCTTCCTCTTTGTTTTAATGGTGGAAGGATTGGGACGCTACCTTAAAGCCTCTGTCCTGGAGGGTTCCCTCAAAGGCCTTCCCCTCCACAACATTCAGCCAGCCCCCTCGCATAGCCATTTTGTTGATGAAACCCTCCTCTTAAACACTCTGACAGCTCGAGAAGACACCAAATTCAATTCCATTCTCACTGACTTTGTGGATGCATCGGGAATGGCCCTTAACCTTGATAAGTCTAAGCTATACTTCTTCAATACGCCATTCGATGTCCAAAATCATATTTCCCGCCTCCTAGGTATACCCAAGAGCTCCCTTCCATCCAATTATCTCGGCATACCCCTCATAGGTGCGCCTGCACACTCCATCTCCTGGAACAGTCTGCTTCTCTCCATTTCCAATAGACTCAACAACTAGACCTTTAGACCTCTTAATATCATAGCTCGGATGGTGCTTCTCAAGTCTATCCTGCAAGCCTTGCCAACCTACCTTTTCACGGCTCTAGCAACACCTAAGTCTATCATTCGGGCCATCAGAAACATGCAACGCAACTTCTTATGGCATGGGCACCACCTTGATAAAATGTGGGCTTTAGTGGGCTGGGATAAGCTTTGCAAGACCAAAGCTCTGGGTGGACTAGGGCTCCGTAACCTAGGAAAACTTAATCAAGTTATGGGAGATAAATTGTGGTGGTGATGGCTTAAGAAACCTATAGAACTATGGACACAAATTTGAAAACATAAATATGCCCCGACCACCCGAGCAGAACAACTAATCAGATTCAACAACCAGATTCAGGGATCCAATATTTGGAACATGACCTGGCTCAACAGACAACTAATCCAAAAATATTCTTTTTGGGAAATCATGAATGGGGAAAGTGCATTGTTCTGGCAGGATTCTTGGCAACAAAAAACACCTCTAGCCACTCTAGAAGAACTTAACCCCCTATGTCAATCACTACAAGCCGACATCATCAGATGGGTTAAGGATCTTTGGAGAACGTCTAATAGGAACCTACCATGTCACAAATGGAAAACAGAACACCGGGAATTACACCTCCCAAGATAAATGGACCTCCAAACCTGGCGAGCCTGCGCAAACCAACGAAAAATCTCCACCAGGGTAGGCCCGGACATTCTCAGATGGGGTCACTCCACAACTGGCAATTTCTCGGTCAAAGAAGACTATTATTTGCAGGGGAACTATCAAGATTAAGCTAAGGAGAGTATTTGGGGCAAGATATGGAACTCAACACTCTAGCCTAAAGTGTCCATTTTCCTCTGGCTCATAGTTCAAAACCGCATCCTCACCTGGGACAATCTCAAAAAGCGAGGTTTCGTAGGCCCATCAATTTTCCCCCTTTGTCAGCAACAGGAGGAACTGATGGAACACCTTTTCAACCATTGTCACTACAGTCAGACAATTTGGGACTTGGGGTCTCAAATTATGCGTCGTTCCAATAGAAATAGGAACAACATTAGCGACATTATAGAAAACTGGGACTCGATCACCTATCAGAACCCAATTCTAGCTCGCATCTGGCATCTCCTACCGGGATTCACCCTCTGGAAAATTTGGAAGGAAAGAAATAAAATAATCTTTCAGTCGCAGACCTCACCCCCCACCTCTACTTGGGACAAAATCATGAACCTAATCCGAGAAACGATCAAAAGCAGGCAATGGAAAACTGAGGACTTAAAGTGCAGTCTGGATGAACGGCTTATTCTCCAAAACTGGCACATCAACCTAACTAACACACCCCCTTTCACAGTAGCCAATTGCTCCACTGGCAGCCTAACCACTTGGACCCCTCCACCAACTGGATTCATAAAGATTAATTTTGATTAGGCTTCAAAAGGAAATATGGGCCCAGCAGGCTTTGGGGCAACCTCAGGAACTCAAATGGAGAAACCCTCCACCTAGTAGCAGGCTATCTGGGCTTCAACACAACAATGTTGTTGAGCTCTGGAACCTCCTAAGAGGAATCAAGTTAGCAATAAATCACTATTACAACAAGATCATTGTGGAGGGGGATTCCCAGATCATATTCCAACCCATAACCAAAAGTCTTCATGGAGAACACCCCCTGGAAGTCTCACCCAGTTGGAGACTCTCGGGACTCTTGGAGGACTTTGGCTCACTCTTACAGCCCAGCCTCACCATCATCCCCTCTCATGTGAAAAGAGATGCAAACAAAGTAGCAGATTGCTTGGAAAATGAAGGAGTGGTTATCATGACAGAGTTGATCCACTGGAATGCCCAAACTTCACCTCGCTCTGAACTCTCAGACCGATGCCAAGACTTGGCCAAGATGGACTCCCCAACCCCAGATGGAGTGCCACATAGCACACAAGGGCCACATAACACCATCCCAAGCCAAGCCATAAATATGGCAAGTTGGCTCCCATCCCCCCTCCATTAATAATGGGAGCCTACCTTAACTGTCAGCCAAGAGCCGAAGGACGTCTCCCTCACGTGAACAGAGTGACGACAAGGAAATTTAATGCTTGGAGGGCAATAATGGAAGTCATCATGTCGCCCCTCCTCGTTATCACCCAGCAATGCACCAGCCTTCACCATTTCGCCCTCGACCTGCACCAAGCAAGTAGCTCAATGCTCTAGTGCAGCCATAGAAAAACCTCTTGCAATTTCGCCATCAACATTACCTTCTCGATGCCACGGGAGAGAGGAAAGTTGCGTCGCGGCCCTACCTGGCATAGTTTGGCAGCGCGACAAAGGAAGCAGTGGATGCTAGAGAGGGCACTCTCCATTGCCCGCACTCAGAGAATTAAGGCATCACACAAAGGAGGGATGGCCAAGTCACCTCCAATGGCTTATGTGGAGAAAGACACCCCGGAGGAACCCATACAGATCCCTCCAGAGTCCCTTCTCTTCATTGTTCCATAGAATTGGCAACCTCCAAGCAGCTTCTTTGCGGAAGAAACTAAATCAGCCACCATGGAGGCGAAGATAGAAGAGGTCCATATCTACATCGTCGAGGAGGAATTCCCAGTGGAAGTCCTCCACATGGCCTCTCATGACGCTATACTTCCGGAGGGCTACGATCCTTCCAGAGCCACAGCGAGAGACGGGGACCCTGGGAAGGAGGAAGGCGCATAGGGATGGAGTGCAACGACGGAGCACAAGGAAGGAGCACAGGACGGAATGCAGGTTGCAACAGGCGAGGCTGTGGAGTGTCTGGGTGGCACGACGAAGGAAGGTGGCAAGGTCTTTGCGTCACCTCCTATCTTGATTGTACTAGAACAATGGCATGCCCCCCCACCATTCTTCCACCCAGAACAATTGGAATTAGTGTTTGATCTGAGAAGCCAGATGGCAGATCAGGTCCACCGTGGCACACTCATGCACCAACGCATCGATATGATGTATGAAGCATTCTCCAATGCACTAGCAGGGCAAAAATGTTCGACGTGTTCAAGACCTTATGCCCTGCTGACTCGGCTTGGACCGCACAACAAAGACCCTGACGAAGCTACTCCTAGAGCTAACGGGTAATTGCATGGCTTGGAGTTCTTTTTGATTTTGGTTAGATGTCAGCCTAAACTCTTTTTTGTTCAGTTCCAAGTCCAATTTAGTTTTAGTTCTAGTTTTAATGGTTTATGTAAAGACTATAGGCCGCCACCTGCCCTGGTTTCTCCTTGGCAGGGCAGATGGCAGACCGCAATTTTTAGACATGGACATCCAAGACTGCCAACTGTCCCGGTTTCCACTAATTCGACGAAACAGTTGGCAGCCTAGAGACAGGTGTTATTTTTGCATGTGATATGCTATAATAGGATCTGCCCCTCTTTTTTATTTAAAAAAATGAATTTTAGATATTTATATTTTTTATTTTTTAATTCAATTTAATTTGATTATTTAGATATTTATATTTATTATTTTTTCAATTCAATTTAGTTTGATTATTTAGATATTTATATTTATTGTTTTTTCAATTCAATTTAATTGGATTAATAAATAAGAGAAGTTGTTATTTTTTTATTTAGATTTAATTCCCATTTATAACCTATTTTCTTTTCAAAGATGATTATTGATAAAATTTGTAAAATATTTTTTGTTGAATTAAAACTAACTATATAATTATAACTAACTTTAATATTTAAAAAAAATAAATAACTTCATTAATTTTACATG